>JZKD02S0314432.1:0-19647 GCA_000966675.3 Picea glauca
TTTTCTCTCTCTAAACCCCATACTTCCCTGCATTAGAAAATTTACCATACTTCACATTAGAAAATTTACCATACTTCACATAAGTGTGCACCTTTTCCCAATGAGCTCTTGAGCTACTGACATGATTCCGCCAAGCTCTGTACTTCTTTTAATCCTTCTTGTCTTCCTTGGTTTCCTTGAGCACTACAACATTTTGCAGTCTTCTCTCATTGATGCTTGTCACCGAATGGAAAAATGCAGTAGAATCTCGCATTGATGCTTGTCACTGAATGGAAAAATAGAACCATGATATTGTATATTCGGAGAGCAATATGAGTGTTATGTTATATCAGAGGATTTGCGTGCTTCTTCTACCTATAATATCTTGTTTCTTAGAAGATATCTCTGTTTCTACAATTCACCACAGTCTTCATACAGTTATGACCTTGTTATTGAACTTTGCGAATAACCTTGCAATTATGAATATATTCATTCTTTGTTCACCTTCGCAATATTTCCAAAACATAATAGTTATCAATAGCATATAAGTAAACAAATATTAGAGCGTCCAGGCCCGTGGATGAATTTAGTTTTTAGTACGTTGATTCAATTACCCAAGCAATGGGCATTGCCAGGTTTACGAGAATAATTGTTTCAATTTTGAATAATTATTTGCGCCCTTTATTGGTCCCTGTCGTAGGCATAGAGGGACTATAGCGATCGATAAATCGTTGACCTAGCATTAGCTTGTGCGTTGACCAAAAATATTTCCCTATTGTCTATTGTTGGAACAAGGGAAGTGAAAACATCAATTTTTATATAATAAAAAGTATCATGTTTGTCAAGATTTGATTGGACAAAGGATTGGAGGTCTTATTGTCGCCTTCGCTATTCCCAATGTAAAATATGTTTGCATTTCCAAAGTATTTGGTAGTATATGGTCTTTTTTGAATCATAAATTTTGTTATGCATTCATCGAAGGTGGATTAATGCTACCATTAATTCGAATGTTTGGTTTAGCATTTTATGCTAGGTAAATTTATGCCAATGTTTGATATGGTGGCATATCCAAAGTTTGGCTTTGCAATACATTCTCTCGTGTTTGAACTATTGTTACGAAAAATATATGAATTTATTTGGGATACGTTAGAGACCTGCCACATTGAATTTTTTTCTTAAATGTTTACAGTGCATTTCTGACAGACTTAAATGTTTACCTAACAGGCTTGGTAGTGTTGAATGGTTACTTATCAAGCTTGTTACAAGATATTTTCTTCCGTTTCTAAAATTTATATGCTCCAACGGCATTGCTAGTTCACTGGTCCATGCTTGCTTTTTTCATGGCACTAATTACTTATTTTCACATTCTCGTTGTTCTTGCTTGCCTGTTCGTGTTGTTGTAGTCTGTACATTTGGGTTTTTGCAGTCGCAATTGGAAGAGCCTCGTTCCTGGGGGGGTGGTTGTTGCTTGTTCCTTTCTTCACTGTATGTTGTTTATTGTTGCTTGATTCGACTTTGCAAGGTTTCGATCCTGCGCCTGCACATGGGCCTTTTGGTGCTTCTTGGTTGGGTTCTTATTTGGTGATTTTTCTTGTTTTCCCAGGGTTTGCAATGTTGGGATGTTGCATCTGCGGTTGGATCTCTGGTTACATTTTTTTGCACTTCGGTTTTCATAGAATACTATTAAGATAAAATAACAGACTAAATAATTGCAGGCGATGTAAATTGTATCTGTTACATGTTGAAACAGAGTTTGTCGGCCTCAAAATATATTTCATAGTTGTCGATGTGTTTTCCATGGATTTTGCGTTACTATGGTTTCATAGTTATGAGAGTGCCTTTTGTTGTGTGGGAGATATAGTTGTTCTTTGCCTTTTACTTTCATGTTGTAAACTGCGTTTGACTCTAGTTTGTCACGTTTCTGTGGTCATTCCGAGAGACCGTCGTTCGGTTGCGTACTTAGCCAGTTTTATGGACGTGGCTTCACGAATAGGTTCTATCGAACTATGACATGTCGTGTTCAGTGTATACATTAGCTTTGTCGAATTAGTTTTCTCTAAAAGAAGGCCTCCTAGACATAAGAGAATGCAGTTTATGAAATTATAGGTTTCCTGGACAACATAGGTTAATGATCGCAGCTTCTAGGGGTGGCGGGCTGAAAATTGGGCTTATTAAGATAAAATAACAGAGTAAAGAATTGCAGACAATGTCAATTGGATCTGTTACACTTTGAAGCAGAGTTTGTCGAGCTCAAAATATATTTCATAGTTGTCGATGCTTTTTCCATGGATTCTGTGTTACTACGGTTTCATAGTTATGAAATTGCCTTTTGTTGTGTGGGAGATATAACTGTTCTCTTCCTTTTACTTTCCTATTGTAAAATGTGTTTGACTCTAGTTTCTCGTGCTTCTGTGGTCATTCCAAGCGACTGCAGTTCAGTTGCATACTATGATAGGTCATGTGTGGTGTATACATTAGCTTTCCCGAATTAGTTTTCTTTAAAAAAAATCCTCCTGGATAGAAGAGAATGCAATTTATGAAGTTATAGGTTTCCTAAACAACATAGGTTAATGAACGCGGGTTCTCGAGATGGCAGACTGAAAATTGGGCTTTTGTTGTTCTCTGCCCTACAAATAGCACGGAGAGTTCCGCGATCATTCCGACCGGTCGTCGTTCGGTTGAATACTTAGCCAGTTTTATGGACGCGGCTTGGTGGATAGGTGGTATCGAACTATGGTGTATACATTATCATTTCTGAATTAGTTTTCTTTAAAGGAAGGGCTCCTGGACAAAAGACATTGAAATTTATCAAATTATAGGTTTCCTGGACAGCATAAATTAAACATAGGAAATATGTAATTTTATAAAGTAGATATAAAGCATGCACGGAGCCCTCGTCCCATACTTAGCCAGTTTTTGCATCGTGGGTTCTCGGGGTGGGTGGCTGAAAATTGAGAATCGGAGAGTTCCCCGATATACAAATTGACCATCGGACTTGCGCACTATTTGAATTTGAAGGTCGTCGTGTCCAAAAAAATTAGCATTGTCGAAATAGTTTACTTTACGTACATCGGTTTACATACCCTGGTGTACAAAAGAAAAAAAAAAACAGTAAGCATTTTTTGGATCGTGGGTTCCTGGGGTGGCGGGCTCTAACTTCGACCACTGTTGTTTTGTGTCCTACAAATAGCATGGATAGTTCCGCGATATACAAATAGACAATCGGACTTGCGGACTATTTGAATTTAAAGGGCTCACGTGCAAAAAAAATAGTATTCTCGAATTACTTTTCTTTACGTACGTTCTACATACGCATGTCGACAAAAACAGAAAAATAGTAGCAACGTCTGTTACATAGGGATCCATCCCCGCTACATTCAGTGCTTCCCAATACACATTAAATATGATTTCAAAAGTCAGAATCGACCAGACAGGTTCGAAAAGATGGGCTTTAATAACTGGAAAGCTCGAGGACATTTCCCATTAAAATAAATAGACATGCTAATATTCAACCCTTCCTTGTTTTTTATTTTGAGCAGGCAGGGAAAGCTAAAGACTCAAACACAACGTAGTTCCGCGGTTATTAGATACTCAATTCGCATTCTCGCTATGGCTTCTGCCAATGAGTTGTCCATCATATATGACCTTTCTTCTAGGTTGTCAAATGTTTTTTCCCCTTTACTCAAATAATAAAAATTTCATTGAATTTGAAGACCATTGAGTACTAAAGTGCCTTACCTATGAAAGTGTCTTTTTGCCTGCATTTTGAATTTGCGATTTTTTTATTTTTTTATTTTTTTTGCTTCATGTCCCTCTTTAATATTGTGCATTTCGAAATGATGGGCTTTAATAACTGAAAAGCTTGAGGACATTTCCCATTAAAATGAATAGACAGACAAATATTATGGGATCTAGTAGTTTCTTTTTGCCTGCATTTTGAATTTGCAAAAATAGTGTTTTCTTTTATTTGTTTGTTTCTGCAGTTTTAGTTTTCTTAAAAGCTTCAGCATAGTTCACAAACGTGTCACCCACAGAGGCCTTCACATCATGTCCCTCTTTAATATTGTGCATTTCGAAATGATGGGCTTTAATAACTGGAAAGCTCGGGGACATCTGCCATTAAAATGAATAGACAGTCGAATATTATGGAATCTGGTAATTTCTTTTTGCCTGCATTTTGAATTTGCGAAAATAATTTTTATTTTATTTTATTTTCTTGTGCAATTTTAGTTTTCTTAAAAGCTTCAGCATAGTTCACGAACGTGTGACCTACAGAGGCCTTGACGTCATGTCCCTCTTTAATATTGTGCATATCTTAGATGTCAGATTTGAGAATCTGCTCGAATATGGGAATTTTAATATGTGTTGCTAGTCACTATTCAACGTACATATTCAAAAAGATTGGCATTAATAACTGAAAATATCGAGAACATCTGTCATTAAAACAAATCAACACAAAATGTATGGAAGACCATCCAGACTTGCTTTTAAATACTTATTGCCATTTCTCTCTATCATCAAAGAGTTGCGCTTTAGGGTGCCTTTGTTCTAATGTTCCTGGTCATGGAAATGTAAGACAACTTAGAGATGTGATTGAGGGGCAGATGAAAGAAGAGAGACTAGTTTTATGTGACATGAGCTTTGAGTAAAAAAAAAACTATGTTATATAAGAGAAACTTAGAGAGGACAAAAAAAATGAACAAGTATGTTTGGTGTTCTCCCTGTGTTCGATGCTTTGGTCGGTTGAAAAGGCTGCCTAGAAAATTGTTTGTTGAACTTCTTTGTTTTCTTGCTGAGAATTGTAATGGATTTTTAGGTCACCTACAAGATAGTTCTTCATTTAAGTATATAGCTTCTTCCAACAACACAGATTTGGCCACTGGATCGAATTGTAGAGATCGTACAAGTATTTGTCTTCCTCGGAGGCTGGTAACATAATCTGTATGGGTGGATAAAATGACATATTATCACTACAAGAGTTTATATTTCATAGTTTGATGACCTGCGTGTGGCTTTGGTAGCCGACTTGACAGAAATCCATGTTCTTTGTCAAAGTTTGTTCGGTTTCCTCTGGATGTAGTTGCAGAGTCCACATATTAGGCGTCACCTCCGAACATTCCAGACCTTTCTGTGGGCCGCCATACCTCCCCCACTATGAGGAAATATATATTTTGATGCCATCTGCAACATTTGATACACTTTCCAGACCTGTGTTGGTGCATTCTGCAGCATTTGATGCACTTTCCACACCTCAGCTACATGAAGAAGTTATGTACCTCAACATATTTACATTTTGGATTTAGGTTGGACATTTCTTCCAATTTACTGTAATAAAACAAAGAAGTTCCACATGCAAATCCTCAAGCAGGCTTCTCAACCAAACAGACGATCGAATACAAGGAGAATACCAGTCACTGTATACTATTTTCCTCTGCCTTAACTGTTGTGACATAAAATGACTCCATTCACTTTGAAATCGACCTGAATCACATTTCTAACTTGTCTCGGATGTGAATGCTCAAGAACATTGCAAAGAAAACACCTTAAACCCCAACTTTTCGACGGTAGAAGGAAATTAATACTTGACAAAGAATGGAATGTTGAATAAGCAGCCATTGCAAGCAGGCCATATCTGGAAGAAACAAGGTATTCAAAAAATTGGGATAGATGTACTTCGCAGCACCGATTAAGTACAAAACCCAAAATTGATATTCAACTCGTTTTTTATGAATAAAGAGTTTGAACGTCAAGAAAAGTGTGAAGAAGATTCATCAATGTACATATCTTTAATCGGTCGACGGCAGGCGAAATCACAATCGTTGTCACAAATAGCCTCAGTTGTATTTTGTAGCACATCTTATTTGAATATAGAATAATTTTGGTTTATTTCTTAATAGTATTTTCCAATTTCTGGTATTTGTTTTAATTATATTTTGTACCTTCTTCCCCTGTGTCGTTAAACATGAAGGACAAGCTTTTGTTTCTGTTGCTCACTACTTCAATCTAAATAAAACATGGTCTGTTCTTTCTTTACATTTTACATTTAAAAATATTTTTTCATAGGCCATACTTATGTGGCGTCGGCTCTGTATTTAAAGAAAGAAATTGGAGGACCTATTCTGCTCTCATTCTTCGATTTCTGTAAATAGAATGAATTCATGAGTTACAACAAGGCAGCTGAACTGTTGACGCAATGTTCCTGTGAAGTATGTTGGATATATTGCAGCTTGTTCTATTTGATAATATCCATGCATATATACTAATATCAGTACTATTGGGAAAAATACAGAAAACTTCCTCTTTGGCAAAGCTTAGGCAGTTATGTTTGGGTTTGCGATATTAAACAAATATGTCCATTGTTCCATCATATACATCTTGCAGCCTAGGAACTTCCATAGTTTGCAATTTATGCTTTAATTACTTAAAGTCACATCAAATTTTGATTGCTTTTAATTTAATTTAGATATTGATGTTTATGGAGAGTCATCATTTATTGATGTCATTGTAACGAATACAAGATGAATAGATGATAAGGAATTTATGTCGTTGCGACCACAATGCAAATTCATGTTTCTTGTTGTGCTATGTACATCTTGCAGTCAAAATTTTCCTAGTTTCAACGAAATTTGTGAGCCGAAAAGCATCTTGCAAATTGGGAGATCATTTGCATTTGAAACAGAAACAATCCATTAATATATATTAGTATGAATACTATTCATATAAATACGAAAACTTTCTCCATTGATAGATACTAGTATGAATACTATTGAAATAGATATCAAAACTTCGTCTTGGCCAATACTTAGCCAGTTATCTGGACACCAAGCCCCGGGTTCGCGGTATCTAGCACCTATGTCCCCTTTTTCTTCATATACATGTTGCAGGCAAAGAACTTTAGTGATGTGCACTTAATGCTTTTACTAGTGAGAAGCCAGCAAAAGTTCGAAAACATTTCCATTAATAAATGGAAAAAAAAAGGTTTTCTCGACTCTCGGATACTTATCTCTTTTCCCATTTTGCTTTTCCCGTCCATTATGGCTTTCTGGTTTTATACTTAGTCATCTTTCTATGTACGGCGAGTTGACATGTCTTCATCTCCATCTATATCCTCGCAAGACGGATCCGACCGACCGTTGTTCCATTCCATACTTAGCCAATTTTATGTCCGTCGCTGTGGGGCCGGCGCTTGCGAGCCCAGCTGCTTATCGTTCCGCTATATACATCTTGCACTGAAAACATCTGTGATCTACAATTCTACCGCGAGCTCCTCGTATACATTAACTTCGTTCAAAGTATCTATTACTGATTTGCATCCCTAGCAACTTCGCGTCCTTCCTGACATACATCAACAATGGTCTTACCAATGACAAGTGGACACAGTGGTATGCAAGATACTTTTGTGATCTGTAATTCATGCCTTAACATCTCCATCTATATCCTCGCACGATGGATCCGACCAACCGCTGTTCCTTTTCATACTTAGCCAATTTTATGCCCGTCGTTGCGGGGATGGCGCTTGCGAAACGAGTTGCTTATCGTTCCGCTATATACATCTTGCACTCAAAACATCTGTGATCTACAATTCCACCGCGGGTTCCTTGTATACATTAAGTTCGTTCAAAGTATTTGTTGTTGCTTTCCATCCCCAACAACTGTGTGTCCTTCCTGATATACATCAACAATTCTCTTACTAGTGGCAAGTGGACACAGTGGTATAAAAGATCCTTCTGTGATCTACATTTTATGTGTTAACTGGTGAGAACTGAGTAGGGATTCGCAAGCATTTGCATTAATAAGAAAACACTAGATGTTCTTTTACGAGATACTTGGTTCTTTTTTCCTTCTCTTCTTCCCATGTATTATCTAGAATTCTACTGCGAACTTCTCCATCCTTTTTCCCTTATTTTCTTCCTGTGTATTATGGGACTATAAAATATGGACATGATATTTTATAGAACATGTACAAATTTCGCATTCCATACCTAGAAACATTTTGGATCGCAGGTTCTCGGTCGGGCGGGCGGGCTCAAAATTGGGCCTCCATTATTCCATGCCCTACAAATAGCACCCCGAGTTCCGTGATATACAAATTGACAAGCGCACCTGTGGACTGGCTAACTCAACATTGCACTTCTATTGTTCTGTGTCGTCCAAACAACGCTCCCAGTTCTGCGATATAGAAATTGACACACAGAGTGCAGGACTGGCGAGTTGGAGATTTCCATTGTTTATGGATCCTAATCCCTGTGAAGTATCTAACAGTATCTACAAAATTATTTTAGTTTTTATTTTTTTCCTATATAACAGTATCTACAAAATTATTTTAGTTTTTATTTTTTCCCTGTATAACAGTATCTACAAAATTATTTTAGTTTTTATTTTTTCCCTGTATAACAGTATCTAAAAATTTATTTTGAATACTAAAATAGCTCTTAGTAGTGACAACTGGACACAGAGGTACGAATCAGTTGGGATTGCACTCTCCACAATATACAAATTGACTACCAGATTCTGACATCGTCCGCTCTTCCATGTTACAGATTATGCATTCCAATGTTCGAAGCGATGCAATTAGAAGGTCCGGGCCTTGCCTCCTTTGTAGACACTTTCTCAGCCTGTTTTGGATCCTCCTGTTTCCCGGTTCACGAAATATGCAGTTCCAGCGTTGGCGGGTTGACATATGTTTATCTCCATCTATATAATTAGACAACGAATCCGACTGACCACAGTTGCTTTCGATGCTTTCGATATGTTTCTCCGTTATATACATATTCCACTCTAAATTTCCATGATCTACAATTCCACTGCTAACTACTCCGTTCTTTTTCCCTTTTTTTCTTCCCGTGTATTATGGGACTATAAGTATGGACATGATATCTTATAGAGCATGTACTAATTCCCATGATATTTTATAGAGCATGTACAAATTATGCATTCGATATCTAGCGACATTTTGGATCGCGGGTTCTCGGGTGGGCGGGCTCAAACTTGGACCTCCATTGTTCTGTGGCCTACAAATAGCACCCACAGTTTCGCAATATACAAATTGACAAGCGAACCTACGGAGTGGCTGACTCAACATTGCACTTCCATTGTTTCGTGTCCTCCAAACAACGCTCGTAGTTCTGCGATATACAAATTGACACACGGAATGCAGGACTGGTGGGGTGGAGATTGCCATTGTCTACGGATGCTAGTCCCTATGAACTATCTAACAGTATCTAAAAAATTATTTTGAATTCTACAATAGCTCTTAGTACTGACAACTGGACATAGAGGTACGAAACAGTTGGGATTGCACTCTCTGCAATATACAAATTGACTACCGGATTTTGACATCGTCCGCTCTTCCATGTTACAGATTATGCATTCAAATGTTCTGAGCGATACAATTAGAAGGTCCGGTCCTCGCCTCCTTTGCAGACACCTTCTCACCCTGTTTTGGATTCTCCTGTTGTCGGGTTCACAAAATCTACAATTCCAGCGTAGTCACTCTACCACTGCTCACAAATGTTTCAAAGTATCTCTCGCTGCCTTCCATCCCCACTAACTTCATGTGCTTCCAGTTGTCCTACCATATCCTCTTCGTTGTTACGCGTATTGCACTCAAAAATTTCTGAGACATACAATTTGACCCTCGCGCCCTCACCCTCAACGCTTGTACGTTGCAACCCTATTTTGTAGCTGTCTTTTTTCCACTGCCCGCGACCTCCGTACTTTCTTACTATGCGATGCTAACAGCTGACCATGCAGGAACCGTCGACATTGTCATTAATGGCCAAAAACATCAAGGAGATCTCCCATTATTACGCATTAAACCAAGATGTGCGGCGAGTTATTTTTTCCCTTCTAATTGTTCATCTCCAACATGCGTCCTCATGTTGGACCGCTCAAGAAATCTACAATGCTTAATCACTCATTGCAATATCCAACGTGTTGGCATTTCTATGTATGCAATTAGTATTGTTTAATGTTAACAACCCATCATGCAACATGCGTCCAAATTGTCATTAATCAATGAAAGTCTCCAGGACATCTCCCATTCACACGCTTTCGACCAAAATTTGCGCAGGGTTATATTATTCCTTCCAACTTTTCATTTCATTCATCGGCTGGAACAAATAAATGTTCTAGTAGACTTATGGCGCCAGGTCGACAACAGTTTTGTGGAGATACAGTAAATATGTTCGCACAAGAGGACTAGAGCTTTCAGTGGTCCAGGGCATACTTTTACTATTCATCCCGTTCCGCCCAAAACGAAGTGATTTGGACCTCTAGAATCGCTTGTGCAGGCTACGTTCCTGAGGTTTTTTACTCTAAGGAGGTGGTCTCTTGGTGCGTCGAAAAATATATTCCAAGCCAAATAATTATTTCACTACGTGACCATTCTCTTGTTTCTTTATCACCTCGGCTCTTCCGCGAGATGTTAAAATTGTCAAACCCAACATTGACGTTCAGAGGACAAGACTACAAATAGTTTCTAGAAAAAAATCATAATGGGTTGGACATCTTAGTGGAATTCCTCGAAGACCCGACAACAGTTCCTGAAGATATCATAAGGCTGCAGGTAAGTTCCTTTAGAAATCCATTCCGGGAAATTGCTTGGCTAGTTATAAGAATAACGGGACAGGCATCCACAACAAGCATTTCCCATACAACTATTTATATTTTGTATTTCACAGTCAAGGAAAAATACATTTTCGATTGGGAGAATCTAATTTTGATTGAGCTCTGCTCCCAGTTGTCATGATTCAAAGAATCGAATAAATTTTATATGTCATCCTACTTGATTTTCGCAATTGTGTATTGTTGTCCCTTTCCAAAACTTTCTCTTTCCAATAAAATAAACTGTGGATTCGACCCAGTAACATTCTGGCATGAGGCCCTATGGACACACAAGGCCTCCCATTGTTTTTATGAAGTTTTTAATGGCTTTGTCTCAGTTTTCAAAGATTTATTGTTAGGCAAGGATGCTCCGCGGATGTCTGGCCAAGCAACCAAGTTTTTGAACAAGAAGGGCACACTTAAGCAAGAGGAAAATCACAGTGTCCTCATGGTCTTTAGCTCTAAGGAAAATCCTGCCTTCCTTCCATGCCACATCACGGACAAGATGTTTGTTGCAGAAATAGCAAGGCAATACAACCACTGGTTGCATTTTTTCCATGACAAGAAAAAAAAAACAGTTCATTCCTCTACCCTAGAAAGTTGGAGACTTCGTGTGCAGAAAAATCAACAAGATTGATTAGTTTGTCGCCCACTTAAAGAAATTGAACCTAACGTATGCTGAAAGGCTAAAAGGGTTCGACCCTAATGGCATTTTTCGAGAACATTTACTGGGTGTTGTCTTTAACACCTCTTTTATCCATACACACCTGACCCAACATAGGAACAGTGTCGACAACAATCCTGCTTCTGTCGATTGCAATGCAAAGAGATTGCAAAGCGCCACTGAATTGTACAGACAACATGGAAAACTATCTGGTGAGAAGAGTACCTAGTCCCCCGCCAGCACTCCCAAGAGCACAACATCACGGAGCATCGCTTCGACGGTCCACCCCAGTAAGAAAGCAACCTAGAAATCTTCAAATGGAGGAGGAGATAAGAACCCTCCTCGCATAAATATTGATAGGTCTCACAAAATTCCACTGACAAAGAAGAGAAAAAACAATGCAGGGCAGGCGGAGGAACCCCAAATTGAAAGTGGAAAACTGCAACTTGAAATTGAAGTTGAGCACATGTAGAAAATTGGGTCGTCCGCGGTGGAAATATCGAACACCTACTTTTTTGACATAGATGAATCCTTCATAATCCAGAGCACTATTTTTGACAGCCAATCTAAAAGTCTGGTCATTGAAAAGAGAGATGTAACAAACAGGAAAGGCAAATCTCACGCAGAGATTAACTTTAGCGAAATGTCGTCGTCCTAAATCTACCAATTTCACCAGGGAACCGGTGACATTCTTCGTGATTCCATTCGAGGAATTGAGACAGAAAATGCCAATATGAAACAATGCCTCAACGAATTTGAGCAGGCTTTACTTGCAACTCCAGAATTTGCCAGTCCTTTGGCAAAAATCATGCCTGCTACCACTGCAACGAAGATGAAAGTATCCTCTACCCTCCTTGCATGCTCTAGAGCCCTTATAGTGAATAACATCAACAAAAGAATGCAGGTAGTTACTAAAGCCTGGGAAACATCGCAAAATTTAGTTTCCTTCGAAAAGAAGGCCAATGGTTTGTTGGAACAATTGAAGACGAATTTAAAAAATGAACAGCTTTTCTATGATCAGGTATTGGCCCCTTTTGCCAAATATGCCGACAACACATCGGAACTGAAAAGAAGACAGGAGAAACTCCCCTAGCTAAAGCGCACCAAAAAAGTAAAAGCACGCTGGAAAAAGAAAGTTGACAACCTGCAGCTCATTGTCAAGTCATGTAAACAAGTCATATCAGAAAAGGAAGATTTATTCACAAGGCTGCTCCAGTTGGACTTAGCCGGAACTACCAACGAGGTTCAATATCCTAACTTAATTCTCAAATCCTTGTCAGTCACCAAAGAAACCTTCAAGGAACAAGTTGATATTTTAAAGGGGTTGTCTTTCAAAAATTTTTACATCATACTTGAACATCGTCTAGATGAGCATGAGCGATGGGTACTGGACTATGCCTCACACAATGAAGAAATTGAACAGACTCTGCATAGTATTTCAATGGATCTAAGGAAATTAGAAAACGGCCTTTACGACATAGAAATCCGGGATTAAACCAACACAACCCCCATGAAAAGCTACATCGAAGAATGGTTCCAAGAGAGAATGGACGACCTCGTCCAGGAAGGGAAACAACCGGTCAACAGGACTACAATGCCCATCGACAACAGCAACAAAAATGCATTGGCTTCATAGTAAGTTTATACTGCCATATTATTTTGTTTATCAATCTAGTTTAAGTCTATGTTGTCATCTTCTCTTCTTTATCAATCCACTTATGTCCTCTTTCAATAGAAAACTATAACCAAACACTCTTAACTTCCAATTTCTTCTTTGCAGGTCTTCCTCTCTACCGTCGCGCACTTCTTTCAACGTTCCTAATTCTTGTACTTATTTCTTTTTATGGTCCGCAGGAGGCCCAATCCCAGTCTATATGACAAACGCATTTAAATTTCCAGAAACATGTAACAGACATTATTATTTTTTGATAAATTCCAAAGAAAACTGATTCAACAATGCCCTTATAGTATACTAAATTTTGGGTTTCCAGGAACCTTTCTTGTTTGTTCCAAATAAAACTGATTCGGATATGCTGCATTTCTTGTCTCCTATTGTATGCTAATTCTTTGGTCTTCAATGACGTTGATGTTTTAAATGTTGATGTAATTTCCATAGATATGTAACAGACATTATTTATTTTATAATAAGTTTGTATAGTTCGCAACGCCGCTTCTCAATTTGTATATCGTGAAACTCTCGATGTTGTTTGTAGGGCACGGAACAACAGAGACCCATTTTTTAAACCACCAGCCCGAGAACCTGCGATCCAAAACTGGCGAAGTATGGAATGATTGCTCCCTGCATGCTCTATAAAACGTGTACAAAGAAAACTGATTCGGCAATGCTATATCTTTTTTGTCCAAGAAAAGCCTTAATTTTAAAGAAAACTAATTCAGGAAAACGTTATTAATATTCTATTGTATAACAGACATTAATTTTTTGTAAATTTCTATAGTCCGCAACTCCACCTGTCATTTTGTATATCGCGGAACTGTCGGTGTTATTTGTAGGCCACGGAACATCAGAGACTCAATTTTGAACCCGCCAATTTCCAAAAACATGTAACAGACATTATTAATTTTTGATAAATTACAAAGAAAACTGATTCGACAATGCCCTTATTGTATATTAAATTTTGGGTTTCCATGAACCTTTCTTGTTTGTTCCAAATAAAACTAATTCGGATATGCTACATTTCTTGTCTCCTATTGTATGCTATTTTTTTGGTCTTCAACGATGTTGATGTTTTAAATGTTGATGTAATTTCCAGAGATATGTAACAGACGCAACGTCACTTGTCAATTTCTATATCGCGAAACTCTTGATGTTGTTTGTAGGGCACAGAACAACTGAGACCCATTTTTTAAACCACCGGCCCGAGAACCCGCGATCCAAAAATCGACGAAGTATGGAATGACCGCTCCCTGCATGCTCTATAAAACGTGTGCAAAGAAAACTAATTCGGCAATGTTATATCTTTTTTTCCAAGAAAAGCCTTAGTTTTAAAGCAAACTGAACTTCGCCTGTCATCTTGTATATTGCGGAACTGTCGGTGCTATTTGTAGGCCACGGAACATCAGAGGCCCAATTTTGAACCCGCCAGCCTGAGAACCCGCGATCCAAAAACTGGCTAAGTATGCAATGAGGGCTCCCTACATCCTCTATAAAATCTCTTCCCCATACTTTATAAAAGTAGAAATTTCGTATGTATAAAACTAAATATCTACTTTATACAAGTACATATTTTGTATGTATAATTTTTTTATTTGTGATGAATTTCTATAGTTCGCAACTCCACTCCTCGATTTTTGTATCGCAGAGAACATCAGAGGCCCAATTTATGTATCGCACAACTATCGTTGCTTTTTGTATATAGCCAGCCCGACAACCCGCAATCCATTACAAAAGTACATATTTCCTATGTATAAAAGTATTTCAATGTATTTCAATTTTCTAGCCACGTGTCTATACTAGGTCGCATTTACTCCCATCCCAACCTGGCAGGGACTNAAAGAAAGTTGACAACCTGCAGCTCATTGTCAAGTCATGTAAACAAGTCATATCAGAAAAGGAAGATTTATTCACAAGGCTGCTCCAGTTGGACTTAGCCGGAACTACCAACGAGATTCAATATCCTAACTTAATTCTCAAATCCTTGTCAGTCACCAAAGAAGCCTTCAAGGAACAAGTTGATATTTTAAAGGGGTTGTCTTTCAAAAAGTTTTACAGCATACTTGAACATCGTCTAGATGAGCATGAGTGCTGGGTACTGGACTATGCCTCACACAATGAAGAAATTGAACAGACTCTGCATAGTATTTCAATGGATCTAAGGAAATTAGAAAACGACCTTTATGACATAGAAATCTGGGATGAAACCAACACAACCCCCATGAAAAGCTACATCGAAGAATGGTTCCAAGAGAGAATGGACGACCTCGTCCAGGGAAGGGCAATAACCGGTCAACAGGACTACAATGCCCATCGACGACAGCAATAAAAATGCATTGGCTTCATAGTAAGTTTATACTGCCATCTTATTTTGTTTATCAATCCAGTTTAAGTCTATGTTGTCATCTTCTCTTCTTTATCAATCCACTTATGTCCTCTTTCGATAGAAAACTATAACCAAACACTCTTAACTTCCAATTTCTTCTTTTCAAGTCTTTCTCTCTACCGTCGCGCACTTCTTTCAACGTTCCTAATTCTTGTACTTATTTCTTTTTATGGTCCGCGGGAGGCCCAATCCCAGTCTATATGACAAACGCATTTAAATTTCCAGAAACATGTAACAGACATTATTAATTTTTGATAAATTCCAAAGAAAATTGATTCGACAATGCCCTTATTGTATACTAAATTTTGGGTTTCCAGGAACCTTTCTTGTTTGTTCCAAATAAAACTAATTCGGATATGCTACATTTCTTGTCTCCTATTGTATGCTAATTCTTTGGTCTTCAATGACATTGATGTTTTAAATGTTGATGTAATTTTCATAGATATGTAACAGACATTATTTATTTTATAATAAGTTTGTATAGTTCGCAACGCCGCTTCTCAATTTGTATATCGCGAAACTCTCGATGTTGTTTGTAGGGCACGGAACAACAGAGACCCATTTTTAAAACCACCAGCCCGAGAACCTGCGATCCAAAAACTGGCGAAGTATGGAATGACTGCTCCCTGCATGCTCTATAAAATGTGTACAAAGAAAACTAATTCGACAATGCTATATCTTTTTTGTCCAAGAAAAGCCTTAATTTTAAAGAAAACTAATTCGGGAAAACGTTATTAATATTCTATTGTATAACAGACATTAATTTTTTGTAAATTTCTATAGTCCGCAACTTCGCCTGTTATTTTGTATATCACGGAACTGTCGGTGCTATTTGTAGGCCACGAAACATCAGAGACTCAATTTTGAACCCGCCAATTTCCAAAAACATGTAACAGACATTATTATTTTTTGATAAATTACAAAGAAAACTAATTCGACAATGCCCTTATTGTATACTAAATTTTGGGTTTCCAGGAACCTTTCTTGTTTGTTCCAAATAAAACTAATTCGGATATGCTACATTTCTTATCTCCTATTGTATGCAATTTTTTTGGTCTTCAATGATGTTGATGTTTTAAATGTTGATGTAATTTCCATAGATATGTAACAAACGCAACGTCACTTGTCAATTTCTATTTCGCGGAACTCTTGTTGTTGTTTGTAGGGAACAGAACAACAGAGACCCATTTTTGAAACCACCAGCCCGAGAACCCGCGATCCAAAAATCGGTGAAGTATGGAATGACCGCTCCCTGCATGCTCTATAAAACGTGTGCAAAGAAAACTAATTCGGCAATGCTATATCTTTTTTTCCAAGAAAAGCCTTAGTTTTAAAGCAAACTGAACTTCGCCTGTCATTTTGTATATTGCGGAACTGTCGGTGCTATTTGTAGGCCATGGAACATCAGAGGCCCAATTTTGAACCCGCCAGCCCGAGAACCCACGATCCAAAAACTGGCTAAGTATGCAATGAGGGCTCCCTACATCCTCTATAAAATCTCTTCCCCATACTTTATAAAAGTAGAAATTTCGTATGTATAAAACTAAATATATAATTTATACAAGTACATATTTTGTATGTATAATTTTTTTATCTGTGATGAATTTCTATAGTTCGCAACTCCACTCCTCGATTTTTGTATTGCAGAGAACATCAGAGGCCCAATTTCTGTATTGCACAATTGTCGATGCTTTTGTATATAGCCAATCCGACAACCCGCGATCCATTACAAAAGTACATATTTCCTATGTATAAAAGTATTTCAATGTATTTCAATTTTCTAGCCACGTGTCTATACTAGGTCGCATTTACTCCCATCCCAACCTGGCAGGGACTCTGCTGCCATGCAGCCTTGTTTTGAAATGGTGTGTCTCGTGGTTGAAAAAGGAGCTTGGAAATAACCCTTGGTGCCAAGTCGTATTGGCCACTTTATTTGGTTCTTCATGTTTGAAATACGCTTTGAAACTTTATCCATGCCTTGTCACCACATGTATAACCCAGAGTGGGTCGTGGGGAGAGTTTTATATGGAGTGGGATAATGTATAAAGTCAAGGTCGATTTCCTTATTTGGTAAAAGGGTCATCATAAGGTAGACTAATCCACATGTAGAGTCAAGATTCAATAATAAAAATGTCATGTGGATGGGACATGATAACATGGTATAGTTTTGTAGCATGAAAAGATGCCAAAGTCATAATCTAAAAGGTATGTTAACGATGTCATACTTAGGAAAAGAGAGGTATGAGAAATAACTTTGGACTTTGAGGGTTATGAGTGTAAGATTCACAAGGTTAAGAATGTGAGAAATGAGATAATAGGGCATTTTAAGTGATAGGTGAAGAACCGTGACAGTTCTGTCAAGCACCATGGAAAACCAGCTTTCATCCAGATATAATTGTAACCTATATGTTGACCATTGATCATCGCCAATACCTTGTCGTGAATCATAACATGTTCTTGAATGATAAGATACCCAAAGACATCTTCCTTGAATGTGTAACAACAATTCAACGGTATTCCATGAGACTTTACGCAATCAAATGTGAAATGAGGGGGAGCTTGACAACTCTTTGTCGGCTAAGTACTGTTGACCAAAAATGTCGTCAACAGTGACGTCAAGCTCCAAGATGATATCATTGGACTTCCAAAGGCCAAGTGTCACTCTCTCATGTGCCAAGATTCATGCTAAGTGCCTCCTCCCATAAAATCACCATGTGAACCATCAAACCCTAGCCCCTATGTGATGTTAAGGGCTAGAAGGATAATGTCCAAGCCTCCAAAGGCCAACATCCAAGTGGAGAAGGGTGCCACCTCAACCTCTGGTGATGCCAAGGTGCCTCCAAAGGCAATGTCCTGTGTCCTCTAGGTGCAACGTCCATCATCTATGGTCTTTCTCATGTGGGGTCCAATGTCCATCCTGTGGGAAAGGTCCTGCAAAGACAAACAAGTACACCCTCCAAGAGTCCACAAGTCACAAGTATCATGCCAAGCAAGCCATATTTAATACAAGAATCACCGAAACTTGTGCATAAAACCCCCCTTTTCAAACTAAAAAAATGCTCAAAGACCTTATAAGTTTTTTCCAACTTACGTATGGGAGGGGTGTCATGGTGTCCTATTGGGTAAGTCAATCCCCAAGTCAAGGAATGTTTCCCAAGAGGAGCCTATCCAGGCCATGTGATGAGTATGAGATGGATTGGGAAAGACCTTTGGGCATGGGGTTCTTGACATATCAAGGGTTCATATTGTCTCATTTATGGGTGCCTTTGTGGAGGGTGTGTTTTGTCCTTCATTTGCAATGCAACATTTTTCCAAGCCCTTGCTTTTAATTTATTATGGTCCGAACATTGAGTGTTATGTGCAATGGAAAGTAAAGAGTGTTGAAATTCCACTTGGAGTTAGGAACGCATTGAGTGCCATATGAAATGGAAAGTAAAGGACATCGCAAATGCATTCACCCAACAAGCGGGACACTTATTAATTATATGTTCTAGAAGGTCCTTGATTTTTATGGAGTAACATTTCATTGCTCTCAAGACCTTAGGGTGAGCATATGGAAGGATAATGATTATATTTTAACTTTTGTTAGCTACAACACCTCTGGACCTTTAGCCCCTTCTTCCCATGAAATGAGGTACAAACCCTTCTTGGGGTCAATGAGCCCAAAATCCCAAAAGATGAGGAAAAGGAAGGGGAAGAAGTGTGGAAAGTGATAAGTATGAGTGAGAATGGTATGATGACCCTTCAAGGAACCACCTAGTAGCAACCCTTTTCTTGAGGGTGGCCTACTTACTATGAAACCATGCACACACCAAGGTGAAACTAGGAAAAAGGTGTAATTTCCAAGCAAATGTTCCATAATAAAGAAAGGATTATTTGCAACATGTTCAAATGCTTCAAATATTAAAATGACACTTAAGAATACCAGACTTGTTACCTCGTGAAGCAAGACTTAATGTCTTCTTGGATCCAAGTTGGTGTAGATGATGTTGCTCTGTGGTAAAGTAGAGGAGCTATGTGGTTTGTGCTAGCCATCAGACTCTCGAAACTCCATGTCTACTACATGTGGTCCTCGAGGCATCATCTCCTTAGTTACCCCTATCATGGGGGGGTAACATGTATGAAGAGGAACAATGGATTTTCGGCACTACTTTTGGTAGAAGTAAGCGCAAAGTGTGCAAGCATACACCACTAAATTTAGAGCACAAGCCATAAAGTTGGGAATATTGTAATGCCCCATATTTTGACCTTAGGTAGTTAGAACATTATTGTTTAACCAATCTTGACAGTTCAAAGTTTAGCATTTGTTTGGAGTCAGTTAGACTTTGTAAGACATTGAGA
>JZKD02S0314443.1:0-19647 GCA_000966675.3 Picea glauca
TTCATGAAGGGACGAAACCTATGTCGGGTGTTCAGAGTCATGTGAGGTTCATCTTTGATGGCTCTCTTTAGCTGGAGGTAATATGTGTGGAAGACTGCATTTGACTTCCACTGTTTACTCATATCTCTAAAGTACCAGAGCATGGTGAAATTAACAACAAGCGGCTCAAACGGTTCAATATCCAGGAAGGTCGCACCTTCTGGCATCTCCCAGGCAAAAAACGCAATGAGGATAAGGAGCCAGCTAAAGTGAAATTCATAGCCCTGATCCCGTGCTTCGCGATAGTCTAGTTCCAAATGATTAACTAGGCACTTTTCCCAGTTCATCTGTAGACCTTCCATGCACTTCCCTGCAAGGTCAACGACAAAGCCTATGACCTGCGTGGGTATGTTCTTTCGTACCATCTTTCCAACTATTAGTTTGCATGCTAGGTGCACTACGCCACTTTGGATGGAAGCTACCTTGTGGCCTCGCATCCCCTTCTCAACATCGATGTAGGTGTCCTTAATCTTCTGTGCTAGTGCGCGATCTGTGGCTTTTCCTGGATAGAAATCCTACGGGTCGGGTCCTTGCATACTTAATCCGGTGATCCTATGGATCAACGTCATATCGACTATAATACGATGGTCTAGCCATAAGTAGCCACCATGATAACATGAAAGTAGTAGCTTGACACAGGCGTTAACTTCTTGGTGCCTTCCGAAGTGTGGGATTTTCATTACGTTCAACAGGGTGGACTGTGCGAGGTTTAGAGTCCATGACTGGGGGATTATCTTTAAATTCTTCCCCTTCGTCCTGGTCAAGTATATATATGAGGCATGCATATTATGATTCTTGCGATCTCCTAAGTTGAAGTCGTTGAACTTTAACGTGGCAATCTTGTCCTGTTGCGCTCGAACTGTACGTATCCCCTTCAAGAGGTACACAGTAACCATGGTGTACTCAAAATCTCTTGGCACACTATCACGACTCACCATCAACTTTTCATATGCCAGGTCATCTCTGTGCTTGGTTCTCTTTTCCGCTGAAGGTCAGGATGGTCCGGCTCCACGAGTAGTCGACGAAGTGGCTTGCACTCCTCTCGTCGATGACACTTGTACACCCACAAACATTGACATTACTCTTTCAGTCATGAGGTCGATGAGTACCTCCTTCACAGATTATTCGATTGCTCTAAGTTCTTCGGACATACTATTGGCCCTTGACCAAGTTTTGAGGAATACTTGGCCATATTTTACCATTTTTGGGACTTCGATGCCCTATCGAAGGAAGCGTTCAAGACGAAGCAGAGATCATGGGATCTCAGCCCACTTTGGGTCCTTTTTGGTTTTTGGGAATAGGTAATTAGAAAGGGATGTCGGCCCATGGGTTTACCCACATTTAGGTACAATTTTGTAATGTATAAATAAGTATCTAGGCGATGTAAGAGCATATAGATCAATGGCCAGAAGCTAAGTGCTAGATTGACATCTATGTTATTGACTTGTAGAGATGAGTGCAAGTGTTGTAAGTGCCGAGTGCATAGATTGTAAGGAGGCTCTGTGCTAGATTGACTTGGGGAAGGAGGATCTGGCAAGGTGCGCGTATATCTTCTGTCCTATGCAGAGTAGGGTTTTGATAGCTCTGTGCTGTAACCTGATTGACTAAAGCTAATAAACAAGAAGAGTTGGTGGACGTAGCCCCAGGGTTGGGGTGAACCACGTAAATAATATGTGTTGTTCTTTGTGCTTATTCTTAGATGTTTTTCATTGCTAAGTGCTTAGATGTGATTAGATAGACTCACTTATGCTTGGCACTAGAGATGCATATGAATACTAGATCTGATGTGTAGGAATATGCTAAGTGATTGATCTTCCAGATATGATCTGTCTTGTTGTTGCTAAGTGCTGAAATACCTTAGATATAAGTGAATACTATGGTGTTCTGTGCTTTTTGCAAAGTATAATAAGGAATGTATATTGATGAATGAACTATGCTAAGTTCTTGCTAAGTGATATAATCACAGATCTGTGTCCTAGCTAAGGTTGCAAACACCTGAGTCTTGCAACCACCCCTGCCTCTGCCTCGGGTGAGACTTCATCTGCTTCACAGGTGTTGCCAAAAGGGTCGATAGTTAGGGTTTTGTTGGTGGGATATTGTAGAGTTGAACCTCGGGTCTACCCTTGTGCCAACAAATGGTTCTGTTGCCGGGACCTGAAACTGTGTTTGCTGGGAACTGAGAAAGAAAATCTTTGTGCAAAGATTCGATCTAGAAATCGTGGAAGCTCTGTGTGTGGATATTTTCCCTAGTGCACAGTATTTTACTTGATCTGAAAATATCCGTGCTAAAAAGAGAAGGCCAGATCTAAAGAAAAGGAGCGAGATCTGAACGCTTGGTGCTCTAAGAAAGGTAAAAGTGGGAGTTTCTGCAGAAAATAGGTAAGATATGTAAGCTCAATGCTCTGATAAAGGTAAGAATAGTTAAAAGTTTTAAGATCTGAAGGCTTTGTGCTCTATAGGAGTATAAGTGGAAATTTTTGTTTCTAGAGTATGGATCTAGGTATTTTTGATAGATTATGTCCTAGCTTGAAAACTAGGGCATTATTAGATGAAATAAAGTTTGATATAAATAGATCTGATAAGAATAATGATAGATATGTTATACCTATGCATAGAAAGAATGTTTGGACTAACAAATAGATGTAGGATCCTAGAAAGAATTTTTTGCAGGCTAGCTACCACGATCCTAGTGTGTAGTATAGAAGAGGTTTTGGATGATTTAAGAGAAAGAGAGGATTAACCCTTTGTTACAGTTGCAAAAGACTGAGACATCTAGATAAGGAATGCCCTGGTGGAAAACCTAGTTGTCTCTGTTGCAAAGCTTTAGACCATGAAGTGTTGGATTGCCCTAGAATGATTGCTAATATTGAAGGAATGAATCTTAATGAAGGAAACCCTAAAGAAGATCCAAAAATAGCAGAACCCCAGAGAGAATCAGAAAATATACTATTCCAGATGCAAGGAACCTTGAATGATCACCGACATGTTATATTATCAGAGGTCTTTAATGAAAAAGAGAAAATCAAAGTAAGAATAGGAGACTTTGACATTTACTGTATTCTGGATGAGGAAACACAGGTGAATGTCATGACATAAAGAACTTGGGAAGCTATAGGGAGACCTGCTATGACTCCATCCCTAGGAGGAATAGGATTATTCAGAGGAAAACTGGTAAACTTATGTGGAAGGCTCACTCAGATATCTATGAATGTCAATGGAACTTCGACAGAGGAAGATTTTGAGATTATCAAATTTACTGAGGACAATGCCCCGTTTACTATGTTACTTGGAAAACCTTAGATTGAACGAGATCAAGCCAGAAAGAAGGAAAAAGAAAAGGTTTTAGAACAACAAAGGCAAGAGTTAAAAGAATTCATGACCAGAAGGATCGCACAGTTGATTGAAGAACAGGAGAACAGATCAAAGCTATATCACACTAGGAACCTAGATTTCAAAGTTATCAGAACGCTAGAGGACTCACAGAAGATTGAAGTTTCTATCTCAGATAAAGAAGAGGTGTTATACCTAAACCCTAAGAGAGAACCTCAACAGTGTGAAGTGACTATATCCAGGGAAAATAGGAATTAGAACTAGAAAAGAAATACTGAGACAAAGCTCACTAGAAAGAAAGATATAAAGTTAAGTAAGAAGAGGGAAAAGTTATAGGAGATTCCAGATGGAACATCATAGAAAGAAACTTTGCAGAATTTGAGCTTCGCCAAGATATCAGAACAACAACATGGGTCACTTCACCATGGCGAAGCGATATAGCCATTGGAGGCCAATATATCCGTTCGACTGTCACTCCGAATGGGTCGGAAAGCATTTATGGGTTATCACTAGACCGTTGGACAGTGCCATAATGGATATAACAGAGTTAATGGAGGCCCCATGCCCGTTGCAAGTAGACCATTGCCAAATTTCTTATTTATCTTGTCCTACCATGCACGAAGAACACTTTTGGCCAACTGATAATTTGAATCCCGCAGAATAGTCATTGTATACAGTGGTCATTGCGGTCTGATTAACCATCCGAGTACAGTATTTGAGATCATTGTAAACCTCAATTATTTTTTCGAGCGCGTATGTCCGACAAGTTCACCATAGTTGAAGAATCTATCACAGAGGTCCTCCTTGATTTAATTACTGAGAGAGTCATGACGAAAAGAGGAATGTCCACTGGAGTCAAAGCATCATCGACGAGAGGATCACAAGCCTCCCCGTCGACTGCTTGAGCAGGAACATCTTGAGCCGGCGCAAAAAGAAGAACCAAACATAAAAATGATGTTGCTAGCGCGAAGTTGGTTCCATCCATCCTACCTACTTACATACCACCTTTGAGTGGTGTGATCAACATAGATAGTGTGCCTAAATACTTTGAGTACACCCTAGTCATTGCGTACCTGCCGAAAGGGGTACCCACAGTCCCCATAGGCCAAGACAAAATTGTAGCATTGAATTTCAGTGACTTCAACCTGGGAGATTGTAACGTTTACATCATGCTTGCCCTGTAAAAATACCTAACCAGAACCATGGGAAAGAATTTGAAGATCGTCCCTCAGAAATGGACGATGAACCTCGCGCAGTCCACTTTGCTGAACGTGATGAAAATCTCGCACTTCGACATACACTAGGAAGTGAATGCATGTGTAAAGTTGTTGCTGTCCTACTACCACGGAGGATACCTATGGTTGAACCGTCGCATCACTATGGATCTGACCTTGATCAATCGGATCATAGGGATGAGCATGCAGGGCCCTGACCCATAATTTTTACCTAGGAAAGACTTCAGACTGAGCATTAGCATAGAGGATTAAAGAAACTTATGGAGATGTTGAGAAAGGTGCATGAGGCTACAAGGTAGCTTCTATTGAGAAAGGCACAACATTCCTCGCTTGTCAAATGATCACAGGGAAGTTGGTACATAGGAATCAACCCACGCAAGTATCTGACTTTGTAGTCGACCTTGTAGGGAAGTGCGTAGAGGGATTATAGATGAACTGGGCGAAGTACCTGGTGAATCAATTAGAGATTGACTGCAGAGAAGCCCAGGATCAGGGGCATGAATTCCATTTCAGCTGTCTCTTGATACTTATAGATTTTGTTGCATGGGAACTACCAGAAGGTGCAACCTTCCCAGACATAGACCCCTTTGAACCATTGGCCACGAAGTTCAGTACACTGTGGTACTTGAACGATATGAAAAAACAATGGCAATCCAATGCCGTTTTCCACACCTACTACAACCGGTTGAAGATATCCATCCAATCTGAGCCTTGGATGACCCCGAATACCCTCCATAGGTTTCGGCCCCTAATGAAGTTCAACGCAGACTGCCACTTCATTTATAAAACAATGCGCACTGATGAGCACAAAGAAAAAATTCAGTCTTATTATAAGATGACAGAAGAAGACATGGAGCAGATCACTAAGGAATGGTTGGAGAACCTCCTTGTCTCAGCAGACCCCGCAGAAATTTCTAATATTGGTAGCCCAGAAGCTGCGCATTATACACCTGGGCCCAGTAAGACAAAGAAAACAATGAAGACAAAGAAAGATGAGGAAATCTAGGATGTCGATAGTACATCTATAAGGATGGCTTCCATTACACCAGATCAAGGAGGTAATGATGAAGACTTAGAAGAGGTTGAACAGAGGCTAGAAGATGAAGTAGAAATCATAAAGAAAAGAAAGGGTTCATCCCTGGAACCTTCCTCCATGAAGAAATCAAAAGCACTCGTGACTAAGCTGCAGACCACGCTCACTCTAGATGATTTCAGTTTCCTCATAGTAGCCATGAATGAAGCCATAGAAGAAATAACAAAAAAACAGGGAGCTAAGCAAGAGACACTATACAACATAATTGAGATCGAACTCGAAGGATGTAGCAGGCACTTCAGTCTAGCCGTGCAATCTCCATTGTGCTCCTGCTTGAAGGAACAAAAGAAGAGGGAAATGAACCAGTTCAACTCCGCAATATTGTTGAAACAGTCAAAGTACGCCTTAAAAAATTAGAGGAAGAAATAGTGCAGGCCACCCAGGCCCTAAAGCAAACACAGGAGGAAATCATCGAGCAAAGCTGAGTTGCGCAACAAGAGAAGGACGCCATCCAAGTGAAATTTGAAGAAGACAGAGAAAAGATCCAAAAAAAGAAAGAGCAGATACTCATGAAGCATATTGGTATTGAAGAAGCAGTCAACAGAGCATTTTGATCTATGACTGGCTTAGAACAGAAAGTAGAAGAACCCTTAGAATGCCAAGTGATGAAGCTTGCTGAAGTTATTCAACAACTTCAACAAAGATTCGTGGACTTAGAGCTTCAGACCATCCCAAGTACCCCGCAAGAAGAGCACGACCAGTGAGAAATGACTGCCCGTAGCACAGTAGAAAGGATTAAAGCACTCACCGAGGAATGCAGACAGTTAACTAGCAGAAGTGCACAGATATATGACAACCTAGCCGAGAACCCAGAATTGTAGAAATTGGAGTCGCAACTCCAAGAGGTGAAGCAACATGCAAATACAATTTAGATGTAGCTGAAGGCTCTATCACTCGTAGAGAGAATGAAGCGGTTGCCCGAGCAGTGCACCGCCTAGTAGCAAATCCATATGATCCAGAGCAAGGTAATGGAATAAACACAATGAATTCAACCTGTGCAAGATAAGGCATGTCAACTATTTATAAAAATTGAGAGCCAAGGAACAACGCTAGAGCTGGTCGTGAATTCAACACAACAACGCCTAGAAGAGTCGGTGAATAACTCACTCATGCAGGAGTTCACCGAGCAAGAAAAAGTAGAAATCCAGTAGGTCAAAGAAGCTCGAGTCAAGCTCAAGGCATTCGAAGCAGAATTGGACAGACCTAAGTGACTCGGGACGAGTCAGAGGTGAGTGTTGGGGGCCTGTTGGCCCTTGACCAAGTTTTGATGAATACTTGGCCATATTTGAAATTTTTGGGACTTTGACGCCCTATTGAAGGAAGCACACAAGACGAAGCAGAGATCAAGCGATCTTGGCCCACTTTGGGTCCTTTTTGGGTTTTGGGAATATGTAATGGGAAAGGGATGCCGCCCCGTGGGTTTACCCACATTTAGGCCCAATTTTGTAATGTATAAATAAGTAGATAGGCGATGTAAGAGCATATAGATCGATGGTTAGAAGCTAAGTGCTAGATCGACATCTATGTGATTGACTTGTAGAGCTGAGTGCAAGTGTTGTAAGTGCTGAGTGCACAGATTGTAAGGAGACTCTGTGCTATATTGACTCGGGGAAGGAGGATTTGGTGAGGTGTGCGTAGATCTCCTGTCCTATGTGGAGTAGGGTTTTGATAGCTCTGTGATGTAACCTAATTGACTGAAGCTAATAAATAAGAAGAGTTGGTGGATGTAGCCCCAGGGTGGGGGTGAACCATATAAATACTGTGTCTTGTGCTTTGTGCTTATACTTAGATGTCTTGCATTGCTAAGTGCTTAGATGTGATTAGATAGAATCACTTATGCTTGGTTCTAGAGATGCATATGAATACTAGATCTGATGTGTAGGAATATGGTAAGTGCTTGATCTGCCAAATATGATCTGTCTTGTTGTTGCTAAGTGCTGAAATACCTTAGATCTAAGTGAATACTGCGATGTTCTGTGCTTTCTGCGAAGTATAATAAGGAATGCATATTGATGAATGATCTATGATAAGTTCTTGCTAAGTGATATAATCACACATATGTGTCCTAGATAAGGTTGCAAACACCTGAGTCTTGCAACCACCCTTGCCTCTACCTTGGGTGAGAATTCATCTTCTTCACAGGTGTTGCCGAAAGGGCCAATATTTAGGGTTTTGTTGGTGCGCTGTTGTAGCGTTGAACCCCGGGTCTTCCCTTGTGCCAACACATACACGCTTTTGATTGAATATATTAGGTTCTAAGAGTAGCCTCTCAATGCAATGGGATGGATGGTGATAGTGTGATGCTCACTGTGAAAAATCAACTAATCTGTGGGATCAAATAATCACGGTTGGCAAAAGTGTTCTTGGTGCATGCCATGGTGGGATAAATAGATAAATCAACAACAAATATCTTGCAATGGGTAAGAAGCCTTCATTAACTCAGTTCTGTCTGTTACGATGCGGTCCCAATGGTTTGATGGTGAACTTTCTGACCATAAATTACTTTCTACCCATTCAGGGGGTCGGTCTAACGGTTATACTATTCCCAACGGCTACATTTCTTCGCCATGGAAAAGTGCCATGTGACGTTATTCTGATATCCTAAGGAAGATCCAATTTTGCAAATTTTCCTTCTGTGAAGTTCCCTCTGGAACCTTCTGCAACTTTTCGATCTTAGCTCTCTTCTTACTTAGTTTTCTATCCTTTTTTCTAGTGAGCTTCGTCTCAGTATTCCTTTTTCCATTCTGATTCTTATCTCCTCTTGGCATAGTAACTTCGTGTTGTTGAGATTCTTTCCTAATATTTAAGGGTAATAATTCTTCTTCATCTGGGGTAGGTACTTCAATATTTTGTGAGTCTTCTTCTGTTGTTGCAACTTTGACATCCAAGTCTCTGGTGTTAAATAGCTTCGATCTGTTCTCCTGTTCTTCAATCAAGTGTGTGATCCTCCTAGTCATGAAATATTTCAACTCTTGCTTCTTCTTCCTTCCTTTTGGCCTGATCTCTTTCAATCCAAGGTTTTCCTAGTAACATAGCAAATGGAGCACTGTTCGCAGTAAATTTAACAATTTCAAAATATTCCTCTCTCGAAGTTCCATTGGCATTCATAGATATCTGGGTGAGCTTCCCACATAGGGTTATCAGTTTTCCTCTGAATAATCCTATTCCTCCCAATGAAGGAATCATAGCAGGCTTTCCTAAAGTTTCCCAAGTTCTTTCTGTCATAATATTCACCTATGTTTCCTTATCTAGGACATAGTCAATGTCGAAGTCTCCTATTCTTGTTTCTATGCATTCTTTTTCTTTGAAGATCTATGATAAACTAACATGTTAGTGGTCATTCATGGTTTCTTTCATCTGTAGCAATACTGTTAAGAACCCAATACTGAATAGATCTACAAATATAATCACCACAATTACTGAATACACAATAGATCCACAAAGCAAGATAGAAGAAACCACACTTATTATTACCAAACCCTTGAGGTAGGGCAACACCGTACAATGGATCCTATTATGGAAGGGATCCTCTCCTGTTCACTTGCCTCTTTGAGGGGGCATCCTCCTATTGAGATATCGCTCCAAATACAATACTTCTCTTCATGTCTCATTACATTGCTTGAACCCCTTTATATAGTGCTACCATCACCTAAGAACATTCTAGAGGAGGAATCTTCTAGAAGTAGAACCTTCTAAGAAGTCCTCTTACATTTATTATATCTAATTACCCATTTATTATATCTAACTACCATAGTGGACCATATTTAATAATATAGTGGACCTAGTCCACCTTACATTGAATGACCTCCACTATTATCACTATGGGCCCTCTTGGTCCCCCCCACTACCTCTCTAACTACCTTACAAATACTTTCTCTGATTTTTTCGAGGGTTCTTCCATGGTCTTAGTTTCTGTATTTGCCTTAGGGTTTTCTTGTCTCATATTCATTCTTTTAAGCTTAGCAATCATTCTAGGGAAATCCAATACTTCATGGTTCGTAACTTTACAACAAAGACAACTAGATCTTCTGCCAGGGAATTCCTTAGAAATATGTCTCGGTCTTCTGCAACTGTAACAAAGGGTTAATCCTCATTTTCTTTTAAATTATCCCCAACCTTTCCTGTATTGCACACTAGGCTCATAGTAGCTAACCTACAAAAAATTCTTTCTAGGATCCTGCATCCATTTGTTAGTCCAAACATTCTTTCTATGCATAGGTATAACATATCTTTCACTATTCTTATCAAATCTACTTATATCAAATCTTTGTTCATCTATCAGTGCCTTAGTTTTCCAGCTGGGATAGAATCTATCAACCATACCTAGATCCATATTATAGAAACAAAAATTTCCACTTATCTTACTTCTACAGAGCACAAAGCTTATAGATCTTACCTCTTTAGTCTCACTTTCACCTTTATCAGGGCACAAAGCTCTCGGATCTTACCTCTTTAGTCTCACTTTCACCTTTATTAGGGCACAAAGCTCTCAGATCTTATCTCTTTTCTCCAAATCTGACCTTTCTCTTGGCATAGAGTTTCACAGGTCAAGTAAAATGTTACGCACTAGGGCAACAGATCTACGCACAGAGATTTCATAGTTTCAGGCCAGATCTTTGCACAAAGCTTCTTCTTCCTCAGTTCCCAACAATCACAGTTTTAGGTTGGATCTTTGCACAAAGATTATTCTTCCTTAGTTCCCAGCAATCACAGTTTCAGGTCAGATCTTTGCACATATCTTCTTCTTCCTCAGTTACCAACAATCATAGTTTCAGGTCAGATATTTGTACAAAGATTCTTCTTCCTCAGTTCCCAACAATCACAGTTTCAGGTCCTAGCAACAGAACCATTTGTTGGCACAGGGGAAGACCCAGGGTTCAATGCTACAAAAACTCACCAACAAAACCCTAACTACTGACCCTTTTGGAAACACCTGCAAAGTAGATGAAGTCTCACTCGAGGTAGAGGCAGGGGTGGTTGCAGGACTCCAGTGTCTGCAACCTTAGCCAGGACACAAATATGTGATTGTAACACCTTAACCGAGCACTTAGCAACTATATTTCATCAGTATTTAACCAGTATCTACTTCTAAAATAAAACCCTAATCACATAATATCACAGTATTCATTCAGATCCAAGGTATCTAGTAGCACTTATCATAAAGAGATAGATTAGATCTAGTAGATTCAAGCACTAAGCACATTCACATAGGTCAGATCTAGTATCCATATACATTATTAAGCACAAAGCATCAATAGATATATCTATCTATATCAAATCACTTAGCAAGTAAACACATAGACACATCAATACATCACACAAAGTAGAGCAACACAACATGTACATGGTTCACCCCCACCCTAGGGCTACGTCCAGAGGAATTTATGTTAAAGTCTTCGGTGTAAACCAGAGGACTTGATCTGAAGTGAATCGGTGGTCATGGAGGGTAAGGGATGAACTCCTCTGGTTTGACCCGAGGAGTTAGTACAAACTCCTTTGTTCAAACTAGGGAAGTTTGCATAAAGTTGTGCGGTGGTTAAAATATCATTGAGAGACATTTGAAGGAAATCTCTCGATGGCTATCAGAGCTGTTGGAGATAAATCCTATGGCATACACTGGAGGATTTTATGGTAACTCCTCTAGTGTATACTAGAGGGTTTTGCACTAACTTTCTTGGAAATCAAGAACTCATCTTCAAAATTTTTCTTAAGTGCCCAAAGTCCAAAAATGCGAACTCAACCAAAATATGAAACTTAAAGTAGATAATTAGAGAGGGAGGATAAATCATTAAGAAAAATGAGTCAAGGAGTTTTCAAAGAAGAATAAAAGGGGGCACAATTTTCTTGGAGGGGACTTTGCAAGCAAATGTACAAGAAAATGGAGGGTTGTTGGTGCCTGACACAACAAATGGTGATACACTGGGTGAAACCACGAATCTCTGTAAAGTGGTATCCAAACACAAACCTTTGAGAAAGGGAGTGTTGTGATGCATGAACCAAGAGAGAGAGAATAGGTCCCATTGTATTTCAAAATGCAGATTTTGACGAGACAAGGTTTGTATCATATAAAGGAGAAGTTAGGGCCATGCCCATAATGTATTGAACTTTAACACATTTATTCAAATGGAAAGGTTATAGGGAGACACGAGGAGTACTGTAGTGAATTGAGACATCAAAAATGATGAAAATGCAAGTTGTCTATGCATTTCTTTGGTGTTTTTTCACTACCAGAGAGCGTCCATAGCCCTGATAGAGTCACACCAATGTCACAAGCCTTCCTCTACTGCCAGTGATCGTCTATAGTCTTGATGAAGATACTTGCATGTACCACATGTTAAGGAATGACTTTCCCCAAGCCTTTACCTTTTAAAATTTAATTCTCTAATGTTCAAAGAGAGGTGGATGGGGGGATTCCAGTCTTCTTTTAAAGGCACATGGGACACCTTTGATGGTGATATTTTCCAACTTGATTATAGATGAGAGAACTCCATAAGGAACATTCTCTAGAGTAGTACAAATGTATTTCCCAAACGTATTTCCTCTAAGTTATAAAAAAAAATAAAAAATGTTCTTAGATCCCTTCCTTGGCTCCTCTCTTGGTTACATTTTAAATGTACAATGATCATGCACTGATGAACTATGTTACACTATTAGATCTAACTTGAAGTGATGCACAACAATGCTGCAGAGTTAGGAATGGGGTTATGTATGGAAGTCAGGTCACAGAGTTCTTAGGTCGTTTAACACCAAACATGTTTCACTTAAAGGTATATCCAAGCCCAAGCTATCAATAATTTGAGAAGATCAAAGTGATAGCTATCAAGATAGAGAAAAAAAGACTCAAAATCAAAGAAAATGCAAAACATTGAATCAAATGTGAAATATTATGCAAACAAAAATAAAGCAAGACTAAGCAAAAAAATAAAAAATAAATCAAACTATTTATTTATATAAAAGGAGGGAGCTTCCCCAAGGTCTATCTAATGTAGAGTTTCAAAATTTGGCCATTAATGGGAAGGAGGTCATCATCCCCTTCAAGTTTTTTCAAACAATAAGTTCCTTGGCCAATTTTCTCTTTGATAATGAAAGGTCCAAGCCAAAAATATTGGTATTTTGAATGGTTTCCTTTATCCTCATGCGGATTATCACATTTGAGAACCAAATCACCAACTTTAAAGCCTTTCTCACTAGCAAAATTATTATCAAACCAACGCTTAATGGTCTGTTGTTGGGTTTCAAACTTATTTTTTTCTTTGGCACAATTCTCTTCTAAGTTCAGCAAAGTATTGATCATAATTGGATGACGGGACATTCTCTCCTGCGAGACTATTGGGTGAGTTGTAGGGAAGGAAGGTAAATGTTTGAAGGTAAAATAGCTTCTTTCTCGTAGACAAGGAAATATAGAGAAGTCCCTACAGAGGCCTTATGGGTGACACGATCAACTTAGAGGACATTGGGTATCGATTTATGCTTGTTTCTATGTTGACTACAGTTTTCTTAAGGATTTAGATTAGGTTTTTGTTTGTGGATTCGACCAAGTCGTTTCCCCAAGGGTAATAGTTGGCTATTTATTTGAAGGTAATCCCCTTTTTCAAAGAAAACTTAGATAATTTTAATGATGAAAAATGTGTTGCATTATCAAACAAAAGAGAGTTAGGCACTTCAAACTTGGTAATAAGGTGCTCTTCAAAGAAACTCATTACCACTTCATCATTTACCTTGGTTAGTGGTATTGCTTTAGTCCAGTGCATAAAGTAATCAATAACGATTAGGATAAACATATGTTGCTTGGATGAATGAGGATGAATCTCACCAATGATTTATAGCCCCTATTGTTTGAAGGGTTCTTCGACAACAACAAGATGAAGCGGGAAAACAACCTTATACTCTCTTCCAACAAATTTTTGGCAAGTTTCACAATTGCGTGAATATGCATGAGCATCCTTGACCAACATCGACCAACAATATCTGGCTCTCAACTCATTATGGACTGTTGTGTCTCCTAAGAAATGGCCCCTTGTTGGTCCATCATGCATATATTTACAGAGTTTATCAACATATTTCTTTTGAAGGTAATGAAGTAACACTCCATCATAATTGTTTATGAAAAAGACACCATGAACTAACTGATATTGTAAGGATTTCAGCCTCAACACTCTTTTCTTCCTGACATTGAGGTGTTCTAGAGTTGTAACATGATGAAGATAATACTTGAGATCATTATAGCATGAATTCTCGACAGTGGGGACATAGGGAACCTGTTGTGTGTAGAGAGTTGGATTCTCTTGCCAACTGTCCTCTTATTGATTTTCAACATCCATGATTCCACTCACCAATTTTTAGAGGCCTTGAACTTTGATGATGCTTGTTGGTTTAAATTATAAGTCATATTCTTGTAGGGTTGTCATCCATTTACCTCATCTCTCTCTGATCTCTCTTTGTACAAAGAGAGATATGACCTCTAGGTGAGGAACAATCACTTTAGTGCAGTTCTTCAGAATATACAGTTTGAATTGTCTAATTTCTTTGTGGACAACAAAAGATTGCTTATCCATTGGTGGGTAATTTATTTCAGTGCCTTGTAACCTATTTCTCATGAATGCGATGGGACATTCATTCCATTGATCATCCTTTTGTGTGAGCATTGTTGCGAGGGAATGATCATATGCAAAGGTGTACAACAAATATTCCTTGGAAAAATATGGACTCTGTAAAGATGGTGTAGCTACTATAGTGACCTTGATGTTCTCAAAAGCCTCCTTTTCAACAGATGTCTATTTGAACTGAACATTCTTCTTTATCATTTGTTGAAGAGTTTTTACAATTTCAACAAAGTATAGAATGAATCTTCTTACAAAATTTATTTTGAAAAAAAAAAACTACATGGACTTCTTGTTGTGCGGTGGGAGGGTTTTCCTGATGGATTTAGTTCTTTATGGATCTATCGAAATCTTGTCCCTAGAAATAATAGGCCCCAAATAAATACCTTCTGAAACAACAAAAATAGTATTCTTGGGATTTAAAGAGATACCATACTTTTTGCATCATTTGAATATCTGTTTCAAGTTCTTTGGGTGATATGCCCTATGTTTTGAATAGGTCGTGACATCATCTAGATATATCACCACACTTTGAATAATTAAACCTTTAAAAGCGATGTCCATATCCCTTTGAAAAGTATCACCAACATTTAATAAACCGAAGGGCATTCTATAGTATGCGTATGTTCCCCATTTCGTTATGAATGTAGTCTTCAATTGGTCTAATTATGCTATGAGAACCTGATTGTAACCTGAGAACCCGTCTAGAAGAGAAATCATTTTGGAGCCTGAGATGAGTTGTAGGATATGTTCCATAGGGGGAATTGGATATTTTTTTTTGTCGGAAGCCCGATTCAGATTCCTAAAATCTATGCATATCTTGATTTATCTTGAATTTTTTCTGACGGGAACCATATTTGGCACCTAGGTCGAATGACGTATCTTGAAAATGATCCGGGAATCTAACAACATCTTTAATTATTTATGAATCAATGGTTCGAGAGTCAGATGTATTTTCCTCAACTTTTGCTGGAATGACTTGACACCTTCCTTGATTGGGATAACATGTTGAATTATGCAGGTGTCATAGGTATTTAAATCTTCATAAGTCCAAGAAAATACATCACGATACTTCTTAAACAACTGTGTAAAGGTATGCTTCTCTGCCTCTGAACATGAGGTGCCCAAGTTGATGTACTTAGGTTGTTCAGGGAATCCTAGGTTGACCATAAAATGCATCATGGTTGGACTGTTGGTATTTGTATTCACATGCATTTTGAACTTAGTCTGTAAGTCGAATAACTTCTCAAGTGATAGTACATTCTTTAGGATGCAATTGGTTCTTACCTTTACTGCTTCATCTCGACAGTTTTGACTTGTGCATGAGCATTGAGCTTCATCATCTATTACAAATTATTGGAAGACATCTGAGATGGTAAGGCAATCGATGATTTGTGTATCATTATTGAATACCCTCCAGTTCATGAAATTGTCTGGTATGGAAGGCCTAAACATGATTTCAATAGAAAAACCATCGTCAAGAGGTGTATATTTAGAGGTTGCGTTCGCCAAAATGTCTACATAATTTTTTTAACAAGAAGGTATAGATTCAAGATTAAAATCTTTGAAAGAATAAAGTAAAGTCGATACCTCTTATTGGTAACATCTCAAATGTGGGGAAAAACAATGAATGGTGTTTCTTACTATTTTTGAATCACCAAACACTCGTAAGTATTTTACCTTAAGGTCAATGGCTTTCTTCAAACCTTGGACCAAGGATTCATATTCCACGGTGTTATTGGTGCATTCAAATTCCAACTGACAAGATATGAGCATTTTACGTTGATTTGGATCGATGATAATATATCCTTCATTGACTCCATATTGGGATTTGGAGCCATCAAAAACCATAGTCCAAATGTTAGTATATATAGGTGGATTAATGATACAATAACCTACTTATTTTAATACTATACAAGCATAATCATCAGTTAGATTGTATGGAAGGATTTTAGACTAGATGTATGTTTTCATTTTAGATGGCTGTGCTTCATAGAAACCATGATCAGTCTCTAAGAAATAATTACCCAAAATAGAATGTGAAAAGCTGATAGGATCATTTTTACCTTCTAATTCAGTTACTCTATGTTTCATATGAGATTAAATATTTACAAGGATATGATTGGGTTTACCTTTGTACAATAGCCATAAGTGGGACCATTTTGTAGAAAAATAACCTTGAATTTTTGCTGACCAATCCCTGCTTAAAAACAAGCCATATCTATCTGGGATGTCAAAAACAACAATGTCTATTACCTGATGAACCCTTGGGTCAGAGGCTAATACAATATATACATATTTGAGCTCTCCTCTTACCTTTACATTTGACCTATCTAATTGTATGATTCTTGTAGTGGTTGATTGTGGAACAATGTTTAATCTTTGGAATATTGAATAGGGCATGATGTTGGAAGAAGCACCATAATCTACCAAACAATTATGTACATTGAAATTAAAAATTTCATACGTAAGTAGAAAAGGAGGAATCCAGGACCTCGAATCTGGGGAATCAAGATTGATTTATRGGTTTTCACTACCAAATTTGTGTTCYGTTTCAAGATGGATAGGGGGGATTTGATTCAATGGTATAGGTAGGGGGGATTTGATTCAATGGTATAGGTACCTTTTGGAAAGAAGTTTCAATTAAATATTCAATAGAGTCAACTAGAATGTTGGGGTGGATGTTTGGCTTTCTTACACGGGTATTTATCCTCCTGGGGAGTTATGAGGCTATGGGTAAATTTCCATGAAATTTGGCATAGGCTTAGGTGATACGACAAGTTTTAGTAAATTCCTTGTAGGGTATAGGAAACCAAGTTTCTGTATGGGTTTTAGGACTACCAGTGGCACTTTCAAATGTAGAATTCATGTATTCAAAGGTAACCTCCCGTTCTGAATTGATGTTAGGAAAAAGGGTTGGACCAAGAGTGTCTTCAAAGGACTGGATGTGATTATGTAGTGTGCTTATGTAGTGTGTTTATGTAAGCCATACAATTTCATTCCCTTCTTCTAGCACCAATTCTATTGACGGGTCAAAATTTCCAAAGAATAGAAAGGGGTAATTCCCAATACAAATTCCTAATTAGACTATGCACCATTTGGTTTAGGATACCCATCCATATTTTGGCCTGGTTTCCATTACTAGTTATGAGGGTGCAGATGGATGATTATGCAATGTAAAGATGTATATGAAGAATATGCATGAAAAGGAATCTAATCTACTTCTAATATATCCTATCCTATCCTAGCTAGGAGCGAGATATCATAACCAAATGATTTCTAATGAAACTAAAATTTGCTAGAAACCCCACTTAGATAGTTGTAATGAAGGTGAAAAGTTAAAAACACATGCATACAAATATATAACTATAAAATTATAAACTATATTTCTGCATACATCACAACCCATGTGATCAAGACATATAAAATATAAGAAGGAATAACAAAACCGCAAAAGTGACATAGATTGCATTATATTATTCTATAAGAAAACATATCCTTACATCCCATGTGAACAACATACATTTTTCTTGAAATAGTTCACAACAAAACAACAAAACATGCAAGTTCTTCTCTCTTTCCAAAAACTGGACTTGAGAGATTCTCAATATTCATTAACCAAGTATTTTCTCCAAAAAGAGTTGTAGAGTGTATACAAATCTTCAAGAGCCATTTCAAAGTGAGTCTCTTCCCATATTTATAAAATTATTCCGAACTCCCGAATTTGACTTGTATTCCCCCAAAGAAACTGTTACAAAAGGAGACCTTTCAGATTCCTTGTCTAGGATTGTGACACATGTAGGGGGTGTTGTAACCTAGGTATGAACCCTTGACCTTTTCCTCCTTTACGATATACATCCATCAAGTCTGATTTTTGTTTTGTGCTTTCTAAGCTTGTCCTTCATGATCTAATCACTCAGCTTCAATGGCCCCTACCCGTCTTTACTTATTTTGCACCATCTTTTGATTTCTTGAAAGGTGATTACATGTTCTGGTTTGAGTTTAAAAATACTTTTCATCATGTTTATCACTAATTGAGCATGCAACATGTCGACCAAGTCCTTTGTATGTGCAAGAAACATCCACAGAAAAAAAAAAACCAACAATTTAGAACAATATGTTTCATGCTTGGATTATAAGAAAACATAAAGGCTAAATTTTTGACAATGGAGATCCAACAATCCATTCATATCAACGGATCTCATGCATTCAAAGTTTCAAAATTGCACGGGGTTTAACCGAAGCCCCGATCTACCACGTCACTCCACGAGGTCAGTTATCTGGGAGATATTCATACTCTGCGTTCAAGAAGCCCCAAAGTGCTAGATCTCTAAAGTGCCGGAGTGGACGCTCACTACCATGTCACTTCACGAGCTCATTTATCTGGGAGATTTTGCTCTAGAACAAGTGCGAACCTACGAAGTGTCGGAGCCCCGAATTGTTAGAGTGCCAGAGTCTTTTTCAGCTAACTTCATATGCCACCTATCCGTTGATTCCAGATTACACGTGGCACTCATTTCTCATACTTTGGTCACGTCATCTGCTCTTTTCCAGGTGACACATGTCACTCTTATTTTATTAACATGTCACTGACTATGAAATCATGCTGCGATGTCAGTTATCCACGAGATATGTATACTCAACATTCAAAATCTCCCGAACCCCGAAGAGCCGGAGTGCTGAAGTCCCGGAAGTATACCTTAATGTACTCTAGCAATGTTTTAGTTAAGTTAATAAGTTGTTTTACAACTGGTAGTGTAGAGTTAAGCCTCAATTCCAGATGGATGAGAGCATTTGCAACTCTGATAAATATGCAGTTTTTGTATGTTTTGAGGGTTCGGTTTTGGGAGAAGAATATCAATACATCAAGTTGGTTGAACCTGTTCTATGCACGGATCAAATCTCTCTAGCTGGTGAATATACTCTTGATGACAATGTTTTTTTTCCAAATCTACATGTGTTTTTATCTTATCTTGAATGCAGTTTTTGATTTGTGCGAAGTACATTTCATTTCCTTAAGTTATTGTATGACTTGTCTTCACTAATATGCAACCCGTGAAACAACAAATGTTGTGGTGAAGGTTTGTTTTTATTTCAACCTGTGGGAGTAACTATTTTTTTGATACAAATTTAATGTCTTGAAATGATATTTTAAGTATTAAACTTCTTGCAACAGATTATTCATTGAGTGGTTTGTTGTTTCCATTTGTTTTTTACCTCCATTATTTCACTTGTTTGTCATTTGTGTGACACCAGCCAAGAAGGACCCTCATCCATATAATTTTTCCAAACCACCATGCTCTTGTATTGGTAAAACCTTCCCTCTAACTGACCAACAAAATTAAAAAAA
>JZKD02S0314454.1:0-19647 GCA_000966675.3 Picea glauca
ATTAATTTCCCAAATGAAGGAAAGATGTGCTAAAAAAAATCCCAGTTTTGCATTAGGATGCCTAGGAGTTCAACCTATATGGGATGATGAAGCTAAGGAAATTCGTTCATCGAAAATTTTTCATAACATTCCAAAAATACCACCAAGGTATTGTGTCACATCTAGGGACCACACATGAATACCTTTATGACATGATTTTCCTCCTTGTAGGAAAACTGGAAAAAAAAAAATCTCTTTATGAGGCTTCGAGTGGACGTCCATATCCAATTGTAAGGCTCTCAACCTTATTTAACCTATTCCCTAATAAAATATTCTCAGGGGTCTCTCAATATAAAGTAAGCTAATAGGTTTTGACACCTTAGGCCATCACAAACAATAAAATATTAATTAAAAATAATTTGAACCACAATTTCATTTGAAGGAATCTTAGTACCTTATTGGAAACCTTCTAGAAAACTTGCAAGGAACTTTTAAAGACACCATTGTTGTTACTAGTATATGCTTCAACTAGAAATACTTATAGACTGTTATCAATCAACAATGTGGCCATTTAGCCCCCACTATTTGTACGAGTCGAATTATAGGGCCATTAACTAAATCACAGTAGTAAAATTTGTCAAATTTTCCCTTATTTTCAATGGGATGACTAGTAAATGTGGAAAAGACACTGAATCTTACCAAAATTACATTAGAAAACTCCCATAAGATGAACCATGTTAACCCCCAACATATAGGGGTAACGGTTACCCAACCCCACCCCAGCCTAGGGGTAACTAAGGAGATGATGTCTCAACGCCTACAGGTAGAAGACATGGAGTGTCGAGAACTAGATGACCAAATGCGCCCACATTGAGAATAGAAAGCCCCTCCTCTCCATGAAATGTCACCATTCATCATCAACAATGTAGAAACGTCCACCACACCAACCTGGTTCACAGAGGACAACAAGTCTTGCTTCATGAGGTAACAAGTCCAGTCTCGTGGTAAGTATCACTTCAATAATTGAAGCATTTTAGCATGTTGTGAAGGGACCTTTCTTGATTATGAAAACATTTTCTTGATTAATAAATGTCCTTGATGGGGGAATGCATTTGCGGTATCCTTCAATTTCCAATGCATTTGACACTCAATGTGTTCCTAAATTCAAGCGGCATTGCGGTGCTCTTTACTTTCCATTGCACATAGCACTCAATGTTCAAACCATAATAAATTAAAGGCAAATAAAGGGGCTTGGAAAATTGTTGCATTGCAAACGAGGGATGCAACACACCCTCCACAAAGGCACCCATAAATGAGACAATACGAGCCCTTGATATGCCAAGAACCCCATGCCCAAAAATTCATACCCCCATCCACCTCATATTCACTACATGAATTAGAGAGGGTCTTCTTGGGAAACACTCCTTGACTTGGGGATTGGCCTACCCAATAGGGCACCATGAAAACCCTCCCATACTTAAATTTGGAAAAAAGATTAAGGTCTTTGAGCATTTGTTTAGTTTGAAAAGGGGGGTTTTAATGCACATGTTTGGGTGGTTCTTTTATTAATTGTGTCTTACTTTGAATGATACATGTGACTTGTGGACCCTTGGAGGGCGTACTTGTTTGTCTTTGTAGGACCTTGCCAGGTGAAAGTTATCCATGGAGGAGTTATGTCATTTTGACCTTCACGGGGGGTTGATAACCCCTAGGATGGATGTCATACCTCGCAGGCTAGGCAGAGCACCCCAGAGCCTTTGTGTGCAAAGGATAAAGTATGTTTCCTTTGAAGGCACTTTGACATCATTCATGGATGACATCATATCCCTTTGCACTTGGATGTTTGCGTTTGGAGGCCTAGGACGTCACTTTATAAGCCTTTGATGTCGTTTGGAGGCCAGAGTTTGATGGGCTTGATGGTTCTAAGGTGATGTGATGTGGTTTGAAGGAAGGATATGCATGGCATGACACTCTAGCACATGAGATCTTGACACATGGCATTTGGAGGCCCAACGATACATATTTTGAGGCTCAACATCTCACTTTTAGGCCTTGTGTCACCCTTCTAGGGCATGATGTCACCCTTTTTAGGGTTTTACGTTTTGTAATTTTCATATTTGCAAGTTGTAAAAGAAAATAAGGGGGTCAACCATCTTTTAATTTGTTGTTGACAATTTTATGTGTACAATTTGGTTTAGATGGCCTCGTATAAATATAGGACCATCTCTTTTTCATTTTCATAACTCATCACTTGAGAATTATATATTCTTGGACTGAAATTTCAGCCTCCTTGGGAAAAATCGTTATCTCTCTTTTTCATTTCATAATGGATGCAACACTTGTTATTTGGAGCAATAAAGGCTAGCGACTTCTCTTCATGGTGTTTCTTTATCATTTTGTGGATGATATCTTGGTAGTAAGGGTATGTTGCATGCTATCTCTTGCATTGGTGAGTAATTTTCTGTAAGTTATTGTAATTTTACTTGTTCAAGTTCAAGAAATTTATCTAAAATCCTAGGAGGAGTCAAACAATTTACACCCTCCACCAAGGTTTAATTTTATTTGTCATTGAAATGATACAAGGCTTGCATCAAGGAATAAGAAGGTTTACACCCTTTTTGCAAGGCTTGGATAGGGTTTGTTTTCTCTAGAAAGAAAGAGGGTTTACACCCATAGAGAAATCATTAAAACCCTAGTTCATCTTGGATTTTAAGATAGACGATTTGGAAGGATTGTTGTTGGGTTTTATAAGGGTTTAAGTCTCAACAAATATCTCTTCTTCCTCTTTGTTTAACTTGTTTTCCAAGGAAAGGACTTCATTCACCCAATAATAAGGCACTAATCTTTGCATTGGAGATTGAATATTCTTGCATTGGTAAACATGAAATTTTCAGATATTGAGATTGTTCAAGTTGGATGTGAATTTTACATGCTTTAAATTATCTTGTGCCCTAGGGGCGTCTTGATTTGCTAAGTGATTGATATGTTGTAACAAACATTAAGCTACAACAAATAACACTACAACAAACTCACTTTCTCTTACTCTTTATTCACTTTTCTACTATTGAAATTCACTTGCAAGCTATGATAATTGATTTATTGTTTAAGAGATATTGTTTGGGTGTCTTACTTGCTGATTTTAGTGGTTAGAACTTTCTGTTCTAGCAAAAAATTTCTACAACCCTAAGTTTGTAGCAAAGAATTTCTATAGCCCTAAGTCTGTTAAAAAAATATGTTGATAACATTCCTCAATATCCTTCTTTTGCTATCAAAGTCTTGGTTTAAACATTGGAATATTGTCTACTAATTGCAAGCTTTATTTTCCAATATCATATACTTGATTTTGATGGTTTAATTTGCAGTTGTTATAAATTATTCATCGTTGATATATATTTCCTTACTGCTGCAATTTTGGGACAACGAGGTTTCTTTTTTATTCCCCTTTTGTCTTGAGGCTTATATCTGTAAGAATCCCAACTGGATCTCCTTGGAAATCTTTGAATTTTTTTTTTTTTGCTTGGGTTATTTTGTCAAACAGTTTGCAGGTTTGCTTTATTGAGTTGTGCTAGGGGTGGATTTATAGTCTTTGGAAGCAAGTAAATCATTTATATAAATAAACAATTGATAATAAAGAGAGACACAAGATCCCCTGAACCTCCAACAACTACATGCAAGATACAATAACAAAGAGAGATACAAGCTCCCCTGAACCTCCAACAACTACATAACAAAGAGAAATATAAGATACAATAACAAAAAGAGATACAAGCTCCCATGAAGCTCCAAGATACAATAACAAATAGAGATACAAACTCCCCTAAACCTCCAACAAATACATGCAAGATCTGGAAGATCAATTTCTTTCCCTTCTACTCTCTGTAATAGTCTTAAGTCTGAGTTGTGCTCCTCTTTGGTTGGAAATCCCTCTTGGAAATCTAGCCTCACTAGATCTGGCCTCCAACCTATGAAATAATGTTGTATCCTCAAAGGATATGAGATGGATATCACCTACGATGAGTTTCCTTGGTTGTAGTTGCAGATATGAACCCCAGAACTCTGAATCTCTATGACCAGGTGTGCCCTCCTTCAAGAAAACTTGCCCAGCTATGAGAATGAGTAAATATGGACTGATAAACCCAAAAATAATGATGAGAACATTCGCTATAGGGATTTTCAACACTCTTGTAACAAGATTTTTCTCAAATACAATAACCTCAATCCAAATCGAACTTCTTCTTTCTGGATAGTGTGCCCCAATCCTGCAGAAACCCTCAAGGTTGTGCTCCTGCTCCACATATCATTGTTGAAACTGATATGAGTTGGATAGAATGGCGAGGGTGGAATATTTCACCACCTTGGTCAAGCTTGGATTAGGAACAGAGTAATATTTCACCTCCTTTTTTATCTCTAGGGTTTGTTCACTCAAAACCCTCAAAACGCTCAAGTTGTAGAGCTCAAAGATGCAATTGAAAAGTGATCAAGAATGAATGAGTGAGTCACCCTCATTCCTTTTTATCACATATTCTAAATCTCACTTAAATTATTATTTAGGATTTCTAAGGTTCTTTTCTCCAATTAACTCATAAAACCACTTTATATTTTTCTCCTTAATCCTTGTCACCCATTTAAATTAACTTTAATTATTTGGTGACCCCCTTTTTACCGTCTTAGTCCCATTTTCCCCAATGAGGATATATCCTTGGGGGGGGGGGGGACTAGGCTACTAAGTCTCCCATGGTCAACCTCGCATGGAAGGTGACATTACAGTCTCCCCTGCTTGAAATTGCTTGCCCACAAGCAATTTCGAACCTGGATGTTGCAAAACCTATTCACCCTCCCAACTAGCGTCCTCTATTGGAAATCTTTTTCATTTGACCAAATAGTCCTTGATACTATTGTTTCTTAGCTTCTTATCCCTCATCTCCAATATCTCCTCTAGTATCAATTTCAGTTGGCCTTCCTCGTCAACCAATGGAAACTCTTCATTAGTAGTAACATGCAGCCCCGATTCTCTTTTTAGGCATGACACATGAAATACATTATGAATATTGCTCCCAAGTGGTAACTCTAGCTCATATGAAACCACTCCCACCTTTCTGCTCAACCTGTATGGCCCATAAAAATGGGGCTTGAGCTTCTCAGCGCCACTTTTCTTGATGGATACCTATTGGTATGGCTAGATCCTTAGCTAGACCAAGTCCCCCACCTCAAAACTATGCTCCACTATGTGTTTATCTGCGTAAAAATTTTGTTGGTTTTGGGTCCTTTGCAAATGATCCTTGAGCTATCTGAGTATGTATTGACTTTCCTATATCCAATTTTTATCCATAGGGGATATATTATCCCCAAAATAGATCTCCATGAAAGTGAGTGAATCATAGCCATATAACTCTCTGAAAGGAGACATATGAATGGGCATGTGGTGAGTGGTGTTGTAGTAGTACTCACCCAAGTGTAACCATTTAACCCATGCCCTTTGTTGTCCTATCACATAATTCCTAAGGTAAACTTCCACCCATTTTTGACTATCTTAGTTTGACCATATGTATGTGGATGATAGCTAGTGTTGGGGGTATATTCATTACCAACAAGTCTAAATAATTCCTGCCAAAAGGTACTCATGAATCTACTGTCCCTATCACTCTCAATAGCCATGGGTATCCCATGTAATCTAAAAATCTCCTTGAAAAATAAGTCTTTTATTTGGGATGAGCTATACTCCATGGATATGGGGGAAAAAATGAGCAAATTTTGTCAAGCAATCTACCACCACAAAAATGTCATCCTTACTCTTTGCCCTAGGAAATCCTGTGATGAAATCCATAGATATAGTTTCCCATTTTTTTTCTAGAATGGGAAGAGGATGCAATAAACCTATTGAGTGGGTGTTTTCATCCTTGTTTTTTTTACATGTGGTGCACTCCCTAATGTGGCACATAACATCCTCCTTGAGGTCCCTCCAAGCGAACCTCTCCTTAATTTGTTTGTAAGACTTGAGGAATCATTTATCCTCTTCTAGTGGTCAGTCATGAAATGATTGCAACACCCTCTCCTTGTATTTAGATTCAGGAACCAAATATATCCTCCTTTTATAATATATGATGTCATCCGCAAGTCTATACATGTCATCCTAGACTTGGCCATCAATCAATTCACTTGTAATTTTTTTTTTGAGTACTCTACCAAAAGATGTGATTTCCATTCAACTGATATCTCTGACATGGAATAGGTTGAGGGTCTTCTGGATAAAGCATCTGTGACCACATTGTTTTTTCCTTTAACAAATTCTATGTCATAGTCATAGGATTGGATCTTACTTACCCATTTTTGTTGCCTCTCATTAAGATCTTTTTTCTCTAGAAAGTATTTGAGGTTGTTATGATCAGTTCTAACTACAAATTTCGCCCCCACCAAGTATTTTCTAAACTTGGCTAGTGCATGCATGATAGCTAGCATATCCTTATCATATATGGTGTACAATAACCCTGACCCTCGTAATTTTCTTCTTTCAAAAGCAATAGGATGTTTGTTATGCATGAGTACAACCACAATTCCTTCCCTTGATGTGTCACACTCTAACATGAATGGCTAGGAGAAATATGGTAAAGCTAGGAATGAAAAAGTGCTCATGACCTTCTTCATGTTATCAAAAGCTATTTGTGCTTCATTACTACACTTGAATGCACCCTTCTTGGTCAAATCAATCAGTGGTGCACATATCTGTGAAAAACCCTTAACAAATCTTCTATAGTAGCTACAAATATCAAAGAATCCCTTGAGCTCTATAAGTGTCTTGGGTGTGGGATAAGCTAATATAGCTTGGCTATTCTCTTGATGAAAATGTACCCCTTGTGCTCCAATGATGTGCCCCAAGTATAAGACTTCTATCATCCTAAATTCTCACTTGGATGCTTTGGTGTACAATGCTTGTTCTTCCATGATGCTTAAGATCGCATCCACATGCCTAAGGTGATCCTCCCAAGGTTTTCTATATATCAATACATCATTGAATAAAACCAATAGATACTTCCTCAATTGTTTATTGAATATATGGTTCATGCATGATTGGAAGGTGGTTGGTGCATTGGTTAATCCAAAGGGCACAACTAGAAATTCATAGTCCCCATAGTGGCACCTGAAGGTTGTCTTGTGTATATCCTATTCCTCATCCTAATTTGATGGTATCTAGAGCGTAAATCAATTTTTGTGAAGTACACTACACCATGAAGCTCATTCAATAACTCATATATCCTTGGAATGGGATACATGTTTTTAATTGTCTTTTTGTTTAAGGACCTGTAATCAATACACATAAGCATTGTACCATCCTTCTTCTTGGCCAACACAACTGAAGATGCAAATGGGATTGAGATTCGCCTAATATGCCCCATGTCCAATAGTTATTTGATGGCCTTCTCAATTTCATCCTTGAATTTATTTGAGTGCTTGTAGGGTGTGGTAATGATTGGTTTGTCTCCTTCCTCTAGTTCTATAATGTGTTCAAAGCCTCTATCTGGTGGTTTCCTTGGGGGAATATATCCAAAAACCTTCTCATGCTTGTCAATTATCCTTTGTTTACCATGTGAATAGTTTTGGTTCTCTTCCTGAGTGTTTTGGGTGACAACTAGGCACTCTGCTACATAAGCCATGTCCCCATGCCTGAAAACAACCCCCATGCGCTTTTTCGAAACCACTATGGATGTATTCTCTGTCATTCCATTCAAGGTTAACCTCCTTCCTTCTTCATAATTGAAGGAAATATTCACATTCTTGTAGTTTTTAGTGATAGGTCCCAAGGCGCTAAGTCAATGGACTCCAAGTATAACATTGGTTTCTAGAAGGTCCATCACATAGAAATCCCATGCCAAGTTATATTTTCCCATGGTAAGACTCATATGTGGATTGTATCTATCACATGGCATGGTACGTCCTCCTGCTACCTCCACTAAGAATACATCAAAATTAATAGTAGGGAGGTGTCTCCTATTCACCAAAGAAACATCAATGAAATTGTGGGATCCCCCACCATCGATAAGTATTGTGACTCTGTGTCTTTGGAGGACTCCTCTCATCCCGAAAGTGTTAAATTTTGGTACCCCACTGATGGATGTTGATAGCATTGAGAATCATCCTCGGACTGCAATGAGGATAAGACCAATACCCATCAAAGTATATGTAAATATGAATGAGTGTTTAGAGTTCAAATGGACAAGACTCAAAATAATAATGTTTTAATTCATAAATCTAGGCTACCATGCACAAGCAATTGAGGTATTTATCAACTCCAGTCAGTGAATGAGAGTAAAAATGAATATGAGGAAGACTTAGTGAGAGATATGTAAAGGTAAGCAATTAACATCAGGTCCTCAAGCAGCCTAAGGAAGAAAAACTCAAAACACAAGATCTTCTTGAATTCAAAGTTTAAAGAATGTTGAAGAACTTCATAGCAGTATTATAATCTAACATTCATCATAAAAAAACTATAAGAATCTCATGTGGATCTTCCAATCATGAAAACTTCAGCATAAGAGGCAACAAGATGATATAAGAAAAACTGACTTCTATTAATAAAAAATTCTCAAGTCTAGTACATAACCTGAGAACCAGTCTTAGTAAAAAATATTACAATAATGGAGCCTCATCTCAACCATTCCAACCCTTCTCCAAGAGCTCTCTCCTTCCTTAAATAGAAAATAGCATCCAAATATCCTTAGTAGGTCGAATCCCATCTCCTCCATTGGATTATAAGCCTTGGAGATAGGTGGTAACAATCAAAGAGACAAAAATCTAACAAACTGCTAATTTTCAGGAAATTGTTGGAAGTCATTAATAAATTGTTTCCACCTCATTGCATGAGGTATTTGATGGAGCTAAAACTTACGTGCAAGTTCCCCTTGACATCTAAATGATCCTTGAGAATCCATTTGAATCCTATTTGATAGGTGGAAACCTCCCAACAAGGCGAATATCCAAACCGTAACCGCTACAGGAAATTTCGTAGCGTTGTAAAACAATTTCTACACATTTCGTAGCGCCACTTCTATGTCTAACATATCTCTAACCATAACACATTTGGTAAAACTGTTAGATTTTTTATTTATTTGGTATGTGATGTACAAAAACCTCCTCTAGTTTTCAAAAATACCTTCCTAGTTGTTCATAATACAAGTTTTAAGTTAGTCACTCAAAACTTGCAGAAGCGTCCTTGCAAAATAACTTTGCACATTTCATAGCATCAATCATGTATTAAACTATGCGAATTTAGTAGCAACACACCTCTAATAGCCTCTGCAAAATTGGTAGCACCCATCATCAAAATAGCTATGTGGATTTGGTAGTGCCCAGTTAAGTTCAACTTAGGAGTTTCCGTAGCATATCAGGTAGAAAAATTGCAGAACATACTACATAGGCGATTCTGTAGTGCCATCTTTGAAATAACTCTGCAAAATCGGTAGCGCACCTCCTCTATTTTAGGAAAGTCTCCATTTGCACAAGCTTGCTCTTTAATGTGTTCATGGAGCTGGGCTTTGGTATATGCATTAGATTTGGTAGATAGGATAGGTTTGATTTAGGACACTTGAGCACACACCACCTTTGGCCAAAGTGATTAATGGGAAATTGTCAAGGCTCAATGACGAATGGGAGGCTATGACCATAGGCAAAGGACCAAAGGAATTTGGAAAATATAACACAAAATTTATGAAGGTGCTTAAAAATTTTATGGTGCGTTTTTTAGTGCTAACATTGGATCCAACGAGGATGGAGGCCTCCCTGTGAGGCTTCCAAGAACTTTAGCAATTCCATTCGCCTTATCTATTGGGCTATGGATTCATCTGTACAACCAACCTCTAAATACTGTCAAAAACTTCCACTTATTCAAGAAACTGAAAGACTCTCTAGAAACTGAAGGAAAGCAAATGCTCAGGAAGCGAGCTTATTACCTATGCTACCCTACCCTAATGAGATCGACAACTTGCTCAAGTAAAGGCAAATTTCCACAGTAACCACTCAAGCAACTTCATGACTAAAGGAATCCCATCCATACCACTGATCAATAGAGAATAACAAAGTTTTGAAAACAAAGATAGAAATTCTTTCAGAGAAACATGTTTACCCATGAATACCTGTGAAATAATGAAAACTGGAATTTTTAGACAATCTGAAACATATGACTCCATATAAGCTGAAATTGGATCCTCGAGACCATGGTTGGAAACTTGTTGATTGAGAAAATACAACTGCTCATACATACATTCCTCTTTGCTTAAAAGAAAACAACCTTTTGGTTCCCTTGAGATCAGATTTTGATCATCAACAATTTTAGTCTCTTTGTTTTCAAAATGATGATCACAAGACAGTGGTACAACCAGGTTTAAATCACACTGATAATTATGATCAGCCAAGAACATATAGCTATCTCTGCAATCATCAGTTATAATATGCTCAACATGCTTTGAAAACTGATCATAAACTAGACATGCATCCTTGTTCATAGAAAAATCTGCAGATGTTGAAGAATCTGATTCCAAATGTGAATCATACTTACATCCTTGTTGTTGTTCCAGATCTGATTCATACTCATTGTCTTCTTGCTGCAAATATAAAATATACTGGCAATCCTCTTGCTCATATGCATGCATATTTTCAAAGAAAACCTGCTCTTGGATCATCCTGGAAGAACGTATGTTCTCCTCAACTTCTTGAGCATCTTCAAATAAGATTCTTAAGGATGAAGACTTTCTTTCTCTCAGGAGAAGGAAAATTTCTGGATACTGAGTCATAACATAGAACACAATGGAAACAGTCTTTGTAGGTCGGATCTCTAAGGGCATGTCATGATAAATGTTGTAGAACCTTTTGTTAAAGACAGACAAAGCTTCTTTATCCTCTCTTCTCATAGCAGTGACCTCATGCAAGTACTGATCAAATGATTTTCTCTCTCCCCATTATTTTAAAAATGTTTCATATAGTTCATCCCATGAACCAATGGAAGCAAATTCCATAGTCTTGAACCACAATGCAACATCTCCAATCAAATATTTAGAGAAAATCCTCATGACAATATCTTCATGCAAGATTTCCATAGTGTCGATGAAGTCTTGAAAGGCTGACAAATGTTCTTCTCTTGTAGTGTTATCTTTTCTAGCAAAAGTTGGTAGGTAGTCTACAAATCCGAGAGGGTAAGGATGAATAAAGGATGGCAACTTTAAAGGTTTGAACATCTTGTCTCTGATTCTAGTTTGAAAACTAGTGGGTTGAATATGAGGTTTAACGCATTGATGGCAAGGTTCAACAGTAACAACATAAGGTGGTGAGATTTGAGAAATATTTGAATTGGTTTCAACCTCCTCAAGGTTACAAGGATGATCCAATTCGGGAGGTAATTGAATACAAAGCTCATCCTTATGAATAGGTTGAGGTGAGGATACAAGATCAACATCTACAACACAGGCAGAAGTCAAGTCTTCTTTTTCCAAGGATGGATATATAAAGGAAGGTTGATGATCATCCGAATAAACAAAGCACAAGATGATTCTCTTTATATGTAAAGGAAAAGATAGGAAAGATATGATAAAGAAGAACATGAGTTCATGTATAAAACTAATGAAATGATACTTGTTTTTACACTTTTTCCCCTTCATCTTTCTATCAACAAGATCCTCCCCAGTGGATTATCTGATGGTGGATTCGCCAGGTAGATGATTACAGTCAATTGTTTGTATCCCTCTATTGTCTACCATCAAGAGCTTGGTCTATGTCGTTCTTCCGAGGGAGCTATTCAATCTGCTCAAATCCATTCCCCAACAATGGTGCAATTTATGTTAGCATTGAGAATCAGCCTCAGACTGTAATGAGGATAATCCCAGTACCCATCAAAGTATATGTAAATGTGAATGGGTGTTTAGAGGTCAAATGGACAAGACTCAGAATAATAATGTTTTAACTTAGAAATATGGGCTAGCATGCACAAGAAATTGAGGTCTTGATCAACTTCAATCATTGAATGAGAGTAAAAATGAATAGGAGGAAGACTTAGTGAGCGATATGTAAAGGTATGCAATTGACAATAGGTCTTCAAGCAACCTAAGGAAGAAAAACTCAAAACACAAGATCTTCTTGAAATGAAAGTTTAAAGAATGTTGAAGAACATCATAGCAGTATTATAATCTAACATTCATGATAGAAAAACTATAACAATCTCATGTGAATCTTCCAATAATGAAAACTTCAGCATAAAAGGCAACAAGATGATATAGGAGAAACTGACTTCTATTAATAAAAAATTCTCAAGTCCAGTACATAACCAGAGAACTAGTCTTAGTAAAAAATATTACAATAATGGAGCCTCATCTCAACCATTCCAACCCTTCTCCAAGAGCTCTCTCCTTCCTTAAATATAAAATAGCATCCAAATATCCTTAGGAGGTAGAATCCAATCTCCTCCATTGGATTCTAAGCCTTGGAGATAAGTAGCAACAATCAAAGAGACAAAAATCCAACAAACTGCTAATTTTCAGGAAATTGTTGGAAGTCATTAATAAATTGTTTCCACATCACTGCATGAGGTCTTTGATGGAGCTAAAACTTAGGTGTAGTTGTCCCTTGAAATCTAATTAATTCTTTAGAATCCATTCGAATCCTCCTTGACAGGTGGAAACCTCCCAACAAGCCGAATATCCAAACGGTAACCGCTACAGGAAATTTCGTAGCGCCATTGTAAAACAGTTTCTGCACATTTCGTAGCGCCACTTATATGTCTAATATATCTCTAACCATAACACATTTTGTAAAACTAAGAGAGGTTTTTTTTATTTGGTATGTGATGAACAAAAAATTCCTCTGGTTTTCAAAAATACCTTCGTAATTGTTCATAATACAAGTTTTAAGTTAGTCACTCAAAACTTGCAAAAGCGTCCTTGCAAAATAACTATGCACATTTTGTAGCGTCGATCCTGTATTAAATTCTATGAATTTAGTAGCACCACACCTTAAAATCCTCTGTGGAATTTGTAGTGCCCATCATCAAAATAGCTATGTGGATTTGGTAGAGCCCAGTTAAGTTCAACTTAGGAATTTTCGTAGCATATAAGGTAGAAAAATCACAGAACATACTACATAGGCGATTCTGTAGCACCATCTTTGAAATAACTCTGCAAATTTGGTAGTGCACCTCCTCTGTTTTAGGAAAGTATCCATTTGCATAATATTTCTCTTTAATGTGTGCATGGAGCTAGGCTTTGGTATATGCATTAGATTTGGTAGATAGGATAGGTTTGATTTAGGACACTTGAACACACACCACCTTTGGCCAAAGCAATTAATGGGAAATTGTCAAGGATCGATGATGAATGGGAGGCTATGACCATAGGAAAAGAACCAAAGGTGCTTAAAATTTTGATGGTGTGTTTTTGAGTGCTACCAGATGCAATAACAAATTTCTTGATTTTTTCCTTCTTGTGCATGGTCTCTTCCCCTTCTTCCTCATGCATGTGTTCCTCTTCTGCTTGAATCACTTCCATGTTTTGAAGATGTGCAACATTGTCTTCCTCCTCACTGTTTGAAAGGACTTTTATGTAGTGAATTTTACCTTTCCCTATGCATCTGTGCCTTGGACCCCACGGTTTCTTACAAGTATAGAAGAATTTCTTCCTTCTCAATTCTCTTTTTGTATCTCATCAAGATTCCCTTTACCTTTGTCTATAATTATTTGATATCCTCCTCTTGGAACAAGAGTTGGCCTTGGAGTGAACTTGTTTTTTGAATCTGATCCCTGCAATTTTCTAGTCCTCCAAATCACATCTTGTAGGGAAGTAGGCTTAAAATACTTAACCCAACCACGCAATGGCTATGTCAGCCCCTCATAAAAGAGCATCATTAATCTAGATTATGACATATATGGAACCATCACCGCTAACCTTTTAAAATCCTTTATAAATGCCTCAACTCATCTGATCTGTCTAACTTGTGTGAGCTCACATAAATGTAGTTATGGATCATCCTGATCAAATCTATCCATGAACCTCTGTTTGAAATCTGCATATGAGGTAATTTATGCATGCCCCAACGTAGTCATCCCATGGTACCACCACTCATGGTCCTTTCCCTCCAAGTACAAGGTAGAAAATTTGATGGCATCCAACTCCATCATGGGGTTTAGCTGTAGATAAGCATCTAATTTTTGTACCCATGCATTTGCCGAAGATTTGGTTACTCCATCAAAGGGGGGAATCTTCATTATACTTGCTTTACGCCCTAGATCATTGTTTCCCTTGTAAAATTCTATAGTCCTACCTCTATATTTGATTCCACAATATTCTTCCAATGAAACTTGTCTCCTGAATCCTACACTCAAGGCTGCATACTCCCTCTTATACTCCTCAAATTTGTCTTCTACCTCCATACGTCCTAGGATGTGGCTATCTTGTTGCTATGCATCTAGGAAACTAGGAATGTAAGGCCTGGGAGTGATCTCGATATTCCCTCGCACCCTGCTATTTGCACCCGAAAATAGGATTTTCCCCTCATAGTGGGCTCTATGACTAGTCTCAGCGTTAGATCTCTCTCCTCCATAAGATCCACTAGCACCATTATAACCTCCATTGTTATATGGCTCTCTACAATGTGACATCTGCATCAGAAGATATGTAATACTTTCCTTCCCTGCCTCTAAGGTGGTGTGTATAGCTAACAAGGTTGTTTTGAGTTCAGTCTGTCCCCTTGACAAGTGCTCTTGTTTCTCTTGCAAGTGATGTTGCATGTCAAATTGTGTCCTATCAATGGAGTGTTGCATTTTCTGAACTATTGTTTCCAAATCAACCCCCTTGCCATTACCATCTATTGTTACATGTCTTTCCTCCATTTATGGATCTATTTCTGGTTCTCATGCCTTGTCCTTCTTCTTTCTGGTGTATTGTTTCATCAACAAATCCCCACTTTCTGGGAGGATTCAATGCTCTGGTACCACTGTAAGATTCCCAAATGGATCTCTCTGGAAATCTTTGAATTTTTGTTTTTTCTGGTTGTGTTATTTTGTCAAACAGTTTGCAGGTTTGCCTTCTTGAGTTGTGTTAGGGGTGGATTTATATTATTTGGAACCATTTAAATTATTTATATAAATAAAAAACTGATAAACAACAAGATACAATAGGAATAACACAAGAGAATATCCACATAACTTCAGATCTGAATTTTATTTAATATATAAGCTTACCTTAGTACAAGAGATGAACAAATTTGGAATAGATATGGAAGAATAATGAGTGTGGTTGAGAATAGCTCCAAGATACAATAACAAAGAGAGATACAAGCTTCTCTGAACCTCCAACAACTACATGCAAGATATATAGATCAATTTCTTTTCCTTCTACTCTCTATAATAGTCGTATGGATGAGTTACGCCCCTCTCTGGCTGGAAATACCTCTTGGAAATTCGGCCTCACTAGATCTGGCCTCCAACCTCTGAAATAACGGTGTACCCCCAAAGGATATGACACGGATATCACCTATGATGATTTTCCTTGGCTATAGTTGCATATCTGAACCCCAAAACTCTAAATCTCTATGCCCAAGTGCGGCCTCCTTCAAGAAAATGCGCCCAACTATGAGAATGAATAAATATGGAGGGATAAACCCCAAAAGAATCATGAGAAAAGTTTCTATAGGGATGGCCAACAATCATGTTACAAGATATTTCTCATATCTAATGACCTCAAACCAAATCAAACTTCTTCTTCTTAGACAATGTGCCCCGATCCTACAGAAACACTCAAGGTTGCACCCCTCCTCCACAAATCACTGTTGAAACTGATCTGAGTTGGATAGAATGGTGAGGGTGGAATTTTTCACCACATTGGACAAGCTTGGATCAGGAACAGAGGAATGTTTCACCTCCTTGCTGATCTCTAGGGTTTGTTCACTCAAAACCCTCAAATTTTAGAGCTCAATGATGCAATTGAAAAATGATCAAGAATGAATGAGTGAGTCACCCTCATTCCTTTTCATCCCATCTTCTAAATATCACTTAAATTACTATTTAGGATTTCTAAGGTTCTTTTCTCCAATTACTCATAAAACCACTTTATCTTTTTCTCCTTAATCCTTGTCACCCATTTAAATTAACTTTAATTATTTGGTGACCCCCTTTTTACTTTCTTAGTCCGTTTTCTTCCCAATGAGACTATAGCCTAGGAGGGGGAACTAGGCTACGAAGTCCCCCAATGTCATCCTCACATGGAAGGGGACATTACAATATCATCATATTTGGTATTGTTTTGGCTTGTCTAACATTGTTTTGTAGGTACACAACCTTGAAAACCATTTACCATCTCCAAAGACTCTCTCCTCAAGCCTCAAGTTCATCTTAGACATTGAACTATAGGCATGTTCTTCTATCTCCTTAATTCTCCCCTTGCAATCCCCCTAGGGTCACCTTGGAAGCCTCCCTTGTTTTGGACTTGTCCTTCACTAAAACAAGAGGGATATCTATTGAGGTGACAATGATAGGTGTCCCCAGTTGTGTCACACATTTCTTGCTTGGGTTGGGATTTTCCCAAACTAAAAACTGTGTAATAAAATCTTTGGAATCATTGCTGGGGAGGTTTTTGAATCCTTTCTCAGCCCAAAAAAACATTTGGATATTTTCCCTCAAAGCCTTTACCCTAAGATTTCTTGGCGACTCTATTAAGGGAGTTACCCTCTTAACAAATTTTGATGAACTTCATATAAGTTCATTTGGTGACTCCATTAATGGAAGACACTCTCTCCATCTTCGACGAGCCTTGAGATTATCTATACACTCCATTGAAGTGTTATTTTAGATAATGGAATTATGGCACAATGGGATTTGCATAACACTTAGAAAGAGCCATTTCCCAGAATGTACCATATCACAAGGGTACTTTTGCAAATGGAAAAGAAAAAAGTTGTTGATGAGGTTGTCGAGTGTATGATGAGTCTTATGAAGGAGTTACCTTAGGAACCTACTAAAGAAAAATGTAGTGAAGCGCCTATTATTGAAGGGAAATCCCTTGTGGATGAATAAATGAGAACAAATATATGAAGAAAGTTGTCAATAAGATCCCGATGAAGTTTCTCATGTTGAAGGCCTAGATGAGACATTGGTGTCTATTTTCCCTTTTGAGGAAGATGAAGTTGTCAAGCCTTGCGAAGAAGTAATCAATCCCATTGATGTAGGTAAATTCATGGAGCAACCCTCAGATACAATTTACAATCATATTGATGATTTCATATGTGTTTGGAAGTGTGGATGGGATATTGATTGTTTCGGTTTTGATGGAGATCCCATCTACGACATTGAAAGCAGCTTCCATCTAAAGAATGAAACAATATTTGCTTTGGAAGATTCCTTTCCATACATGGACGATCAAAATATTTGGAAACCTAATGATGATATTATCACAAACATTTTTCATCCTCTAGGGGATGGGTTTTTGCAGTATACTTGTGTTGATTTCCAACCATACCTTGGGGATTATCCTTTTGAGGACTCATAACTATTATTTGATGAAGATTCTAGACCATAGTCGTACTCAAATTTTGATGGACATGAGGATGTGGCCAACTCATAAAAGTTAGAGATCCATGCCAAAAGGAAATGATATTTTCAGCATGAGTTAGTATGCAGCGACTTGCAAACACGTATAAGGAGGCAACATGCTTTGAGTGTGCAGAAAGATTCTTTCTCTAGACCTGAGATTCTCCTTTATATCATATTTACCCCTCTGGGAAATCACATATTCTTCTTGGGATGTATCATCTCCTCAAGGAGCAGTGGTATTCTAAGTGAGGATGAAGACAAGTCGTTGTCTATACGCGGTATTCCTATTCAGATATGGATTGATCATGCTTGTAGCTACCCTTTCCAACACAATTTTCTCCCTCCCACCCACCTCCATGAGTTTCTTTCTATGATTGATCACATGCTTATTTATGCTCATGATTATTATGTGCTTGAAATATCTTTGTTGTATTACATAATTAAGTATAGGGGGAGATACTTTGAAGAGATGATCAATTGGTTGCATTGGTTGTATTATTTCACTTAACATCTTTAGGACCTGATTTCTATGGGCCTTGGACCCCAGGTAAGTAGGTAGGTAATTCGCTTTTTTGTACTTGCATTTGTGTGTTCATCGTAGTGTAATTTCATTTTCTTTCATACTTTTCTTTACATATTGCTTTTCTTGCATTTATGCACTTGCTTGAATCATATTACACGCTATTTAGAAGTTTTTGAAAAAATTTAAAATTTTATTTTTAAGGAATAAGTTGAAATTTTGAAATTTTGATTATATGAATAAAGGTTGAGAAAGCCACCCCTCGATGCTCTAACATCTTGCTTGAGTATATGTAGTTACAGGTATTACCAGGAGATTTTGAGGTTCTTATTGATCCATATGGATATCGGTGGCCACCCACCTTTTCCAACTGGCTCAAAACAGTTTTCTGACATTTTTGGCAATTTACTATTTTTAGCAGTTTTTACTTCCAGGGCCATTTTGAGGGCCTAAATGAAGGTTTTTCGGTATTGATCTCCTTAATGATATCCAAAAGGCATGATTGAGCCCCCAAAATGAATCTTCTCAATGATACCTTTCCAACGAGCTATCACACGCCTAAAACGAAGATCGTATGCAAAAGTTACGACCCCGGGAAGTTGATGTACTAGCTTACCCAAACGAGGCCCAAATGACTTTTGGCGCTTCATCTCCTAGGGTTAGGTTTTTGGATGTCTAGGGTTTTTGTCATTCTTGCTTATTGTAAAAATGTCTTTAGAGCCTCATTATAACATTCTTCTTGCAAATGCGCGCTGCCATCATATCTCTTCTCAAAGATAAGCTGCCACCATTCCAACAAGCTTGTTTCCGCTGCATTTTACAGTTTCAGCTTATTTCGTTATTGAATAGAAAACCAGTTTTACTGTATCTCTATTATTTTGTGTTAAGCACTTGTTAATAATCTCTATTCATTTCGTTCTTCTCATAAAATCAAAATCAGTGGTATCAGAGCGGTCTGCTCCTTGTCGTCTTAATGCATGTCCCCAACGAGGTCGGAGTACAAAGAGTTGGGTCTCGACCCTTTTTTCTCTTGAGGACAGAAGCTCCCGCATGCCCAAGCGACCTCCCATAGAAGGAGAAAAGAAATATGATGGGACAAGAGATCCTTTCAAACTATTGATTGAGGAAGCTCGCACGCAATAGAGGAACGAGATGATGGATAGTTTCGCGCAAATCCTTCGGCAACTACCAACAAGCGACACATCTTCTTCGAATGGAGGCGCCACCCCCTTCAAGGTACAAATAAACTTTGATATTCCTATATTTGAAGGTCAGATAGACACAGATGTCATAGACAAGTGGTTGAATCTACTAGAAGGGTATTTTTCTGTTCATAAATTTTCGAATAGAGAAAAGATTACTTTTGCACTCCTCAAAATCGTTCCCCATGTCAAAGATTGGTGGGAAACTTTCTGTGAACAAAAGGAAACAGAGGAAACCTCATTATTTTCAGTCACGCCCACCTGGGAATCCTTCAGGGATGCTATTAAGGAACAATACTACCCTGTCGGAAGTTATGACAACCTGTATACCAAATGGACCACACTGTGGCAAGAAAGAGACCAAGCAGTGCCAGATTTCACAAATATCT
>JZKD02S0314487.1:0-19646 GCA_000966675.3 Picea glauca
CCCCACCTATAGGATAAGAGATCCTATATATAGATAAGAAGAGGTAGGCGAGAGAGTTTCAAGATAGTCTCAAAGTTAGTTCCCAATGGAAAATTTATGGAGTTCATTAACCTTATCTTAACCATACATACTTCATGTCAGCTTTGTCTGCAAGTAATGTCGTACATCAGGAAAAGTTTAAATTTATTATTTATTTTTGTCATATTTCCATCTTCGCTAGGTAGAATGCCTCACTGCTAGAAAGCTTGTTCAGTACTCCGATGGGTTTACCTAGTCATACCAGAGGCCGGTACCCACTTCTAGCGTACCTATTCAGTATCCCGGTGGGTTAGCCTCTTACACCCTCAGAGACTGGCCCTCCATCTTTTAATATTTTAGTATAAGATTTCTTTATGAAAGAAGATGGGGGGACAACTCTGAAAACAAATTTTTCTTTCTTTTTCAATTGGGATGGTATTTATGTTAGAGGATGACTTTCCATTATATTACTTAGTGATTGTCCCGATTTAGGGGGTACTTAAGCGGATGTGGCCTATCTAAAGATATGATATAATCGATCTATTTAGTGTGTAGTGGATGGTACCATTGAGAAAAAACAGAAAGGTATCTCTATGCTCAACCAACTTTATTCTTTTGTAGTTATTGTGATGCTTCCATGACTAACCACTAATTAGACCTCCTTGCTACTCTTTAATAAAGACACTTTACTCACTTAATCAGGTTTCTTGGAAAAAAATGTACGAGAGACCTCTAAGCTTTATGGTTATGGTATCACTTCCTTATACAGTGGTGAAGAGTTTCAAGAGCACTTGCTTTAGAATGCCTTAAAAAAATGAACATTTCTGCAAAAATATGGCTAATTACAGTAAGTCAATATTCATTTGATGCTTAGCAGACAACAAAATTCAAGTGTAACAATGTTTTTAAATATTTCCTTGAAGTTGTCTACTCTTGGTGAAATAAATACTTACAAAAATATCTAGAAATTCCTTATTAATGAAATTCAAAAACTATTTACATATGTACAGTAGAAAATTCAGAAAAAAAAAATCAAGAACAAGGGGGGACTTCCCCATCTACTAAGGCCAATGCCTTGTCCATTGACATGACCTGTAGAAAATCCTCTTTGGAAATGGGCTTATGATAAAATTTGAGTCGGTGTCCATTTACTACAAAGGAGACTTGTCCATCATCAATTGTTTTAATTTTTACAACTCCATTGTCATATACAGTGTCTACCTCGTAAGGGCCCAACCACTAGGTGGTGAGTTTTCCTTTGAAGGTTTTGAATCAAGAATCAAACAACAGATCCCAATCACCAGGTTGGAAGTGTTTCTTCTTAATAAACTTGTCATGTCACTTTCTCCTCTAGTTTTGGACTAATATTGTTCGTTGGATGGCATCTTGCCTGATCTCATCCAACTCATTCAATTGTAGGGCTCGTTGTTTTTTAGCCTCATCTAAGTTCAATCCCAATTTTGTGGCAATACTGAAAGTCCTTACTTATAATTCTATTGGTAGAAGTACTTTTTTACCGTACACTAGCTCATAAGGGGTAAGCCCAGTGGTGTTCCTCTAGGTCGTCCAGTATGCCCACAAAGCCTCTGGAGGCCTATCATCCCACCCGATGATGTAATTGAATAGTTTTGGTCAAGATAGCTTCCAGGAATTTGTTTGTATATTCTACCTGACCATTGGCTTGTGGGTGGTATGGAGAAGATTTACAGTGTTTAATCCCATATTTCTTTGTTAGCTCTCTCATCAGCTTGGAAGTGAATTGAGTGCCTTGGTCTGTAACAATTTCATGAGGGACACCGAAGCGGGTAAATATGTCTTCACAGATGAATTCGACAATAGACTTTTCTATAGCCCTAAATAGGGATTTTTCCTCTACCCACTTGGTGACATAGTCCGTACAAACCAAAATATAGTTCTTTTTATGGGACATGGGTGAAATTGGTCCTACAAAGTCAAGGGCCCATTTTTTGAAGGGTTCTATCATAACTTGGGCACATAAAGGAATTTCGTCAGCTGACGTAGGTCTTCCTATCCTTTGGAAACTATCACAACTTCTCACATACTTGGTAGCATCTTTGAAAATGATAGGCCAATAATAACCCAGATGTAACACCTTATATGTTGTACGTTTGTTAGAAAAATGGCCACCACATGGTCCATCATGACAACTTCATAGTATTTCTGGTACCTCATCCTCTCGTACGAATAATCAAATCAGTACCTGTGCAAAAAAAGTTCATGACCAACCCAAGAGTAATTAGCACTCTGTGTAATAATTTTACGCTTTTCATGAGGTGACAAATGAGATGGTAACTTCCTAGTAGCCAGATAGTTTACCATATCTGCAAACCATGGGGTATTGACAGAAAGGGAAAAAATGTGTTCATCTGGGAAACTATCGTCTATGGGGATATCATCATCATCCTCATTTTTTATTCGGGAAAGAAAATCAGTTACCACATTATCCTTTCCAAGTCGGTCAAGAACATTGATATTAAATTCTTGTAATAACAGGAGCCACCTAGTCACTCGGCCATTAGTTATGGGTTTATTCATGAGAAATCTAATGGAGGAATGATCTATATGTAGAATACTTCATAGCTTGTAATGTAATGATGAAAATTGTTAATAGCATGAACAACTTCCAAGAATTCCTTCTTGGTAACTGTATAGTTTAACTCGGTAGGGGACAAGTTCTTGCTCACAAAATAAATGGCATAGGACTATTGGTCCTCTTTATTCCCTAATACCCCTCCTATTGCGGTGTCAGAGGCATCAATGGATATGTGAAATGGGAGAATCCAAATGGGCCCTCTAAGAACTAGTACCATAGATAGCTTAGCTTTCAAGGTTTCAAAGGCAGTTTGACACTGCTCAGTCCAAACAAAATTAACATCTTTTATTAGTAATCCAAACATAGGTGCAACAATCTTTGTAAAATTTTCAATAAACCGTCGGTAGTATCTGGCATCTCCAAGAAATATTCTCACCTCTTTTTGAGTCTTGGGGGGTGGAAGTCTGACGATGACCTCAATCTTTGCAGGATCGATTTTTATTCCTTCGCATGAAACATGATGTCCTAGAACCACTCCTTCAGTTAACAACATTTTACATTTTTCATGACTTAGAGATAGGTTCATTTCTTGGCATCTGATGAGGACTTTTTCTAAGTTGTCTAAGGCTTCTTGGTAAGTGTTTCCATAAACTGTGAAGTCATCCATGTAGACCTCCACACAATCATGAATAAGATCAGCAAATATCCCTAGTACTGCTCGATGAAATGTAGCAGGAGAGTTACATAATCCAAATGGTAAGACCCTGTAGGCATAGGTGCCCCAAGGACAAGTAAAGGTAGTCTTGTCCTGGTCCTCGGGGGCTATAAGAATCTGATTGTATTCGTTGTACCCATCTAAAAAGGAAAAATACTTCTTTCCAGACAAGGTATCCAGAACTTGGTCAATGAAAGGAAGAGGAAAGTAGTCTTTCAGAGTGGCTTTGTTGAGTTCCTAGAAATCAACACAAATTCTCCATTTCCCAGTCACATTATTTGGAGCCACTACAAGTGGGGATACCCACTTACTGTCAGAGATGGGATAAATAAATATGACATTTAATAACTTTTGGATTTCCTCCTTTAATATATCTTTGAGTGTTGGGTTCATCCTTCTCTGGGGTTCCCTAACAGGTGTTACTTCCCCTTGGGTATATATGTGATGGATGCATGTGTCAGGGTGTATACCCTTCATGTTAGTGTATTCCCAGGAGAATGCTCCTGATTTTTCTTTAAGGATACTTACTAACTGTTTCTATTGGTCTGCATCTAGTCCGGAGTTTATATGTAAAAATTTCCCTAGACTAATCTCGTAGGGCATAGTATAGGACAGAGCAGACTCATCTATCTCAAAGATAAAATATGTAGAAGACAAAATGGAGGGATCCAATTGTTCCTGAAATTCTTCCCCAAACATGTACTCAAATTGGGGAAAATACTGTGGAAAATCCACACATGTGATAGCAGAAATAAACTGGTTTAGCACATTTTTCGTTGTGTGCTCCTGAAGTGCCCATGCATGGTCACTTGGAAATACGGGTTCTTCCTAGTCCTCATTCTCGTAATGACACTCAATCCACCATAGATTTTCCATGATAGGTTGAGCTGGAGGGTAGATGGTGAGCTTCTGGATAGAAATCCCATTTAAGATGGTCATTTCTCCCTCTCTACAGCCAATAAATGCATTGGTTGTGGCTAACCAAGGTCTTCCCAAAATGACAGGATGGCCTTTGGTAGGGTCCTTTGAGTGAATGATAAGAAAATCTACTGGGTATTACCATGAGGCTAAAGTAACCATGATATCATCTAAAATTCCTTCATGTATAATTCTAGTCTTATCTACTAATTCCAAAATGGTTGGGGTAAACCTAAGAAGAGGTTGTAATTGTAATTTCTCCAAGGTAGTAGTGGTCATAACATTTATGGCTGCCTCTAAGTCTGTGAGAGTATTCTCAATGGAGACCTCATTAATGGTTATGGTCACTACAGGGTTTCCAGGGTTCCCATATTTTAATAGCTTTGGTTTCTCTGATATGTATTCAGAAAGATATCCTATCAAGTGTACTGTAGGAGGGTCTGTTTGCTTCCTACCTGGCTTCTTAGAACACAATTATTTGACTACCTTACTGTAGATTGGAATGTCTTTAATGGCTTGAAACAGGGGAATCTTGACATAAATATTCTTAAATTCATTCAAGATGTCAAATTTTGGTCGAGCGGTAGCTTTCTCTATTACCAATCTGTCTGGATAAGGAGGGGCCTCTGTGTTTTGTGAAGGCTTATTTTGGGGAAGCTTAGGTTCTTGGTTCTTTGGGATAATAACATCTTCCCACCTAGTGTCATATGTGGGTTGTTTGGTGGTTTCTTCTTCTTCTTCTTCCTAGATGACTACTGAAGGTCTCTTCCTATCCAGAACTTTTCCCAATCTTAGTTGGATTTCCTTTAATGGAACAGGAGTAATAACACATGTCGAGAAAGCCTGCATCTCAACATTATGAATAGGTTGAGGGTGCTTGTTATTAGTATTGGGCACTGGCTGTGCCAGTAATAATGTCGGTCTTGGGGAGCTTGCATTCTGATATTGTAGAGATTTTTTTTGTGGAATAGGAGGTAGAGGTGGTGGAACAAAACTTGGCAGAAGCTGCGGAATGTTTGGTGGAAACTGAGGATAAGGATGGTTGGACATAGGGACAAGTGGAGCTTGAGGGTTTCCTTGGTTATTCCCTCCTCTCCATCCTTGAGGCCAAGGATGTTGGTATTGAGTAGACCAATTTTTCCAACTTGGTGAGTTCCACTGTTGTTGTTGTTGGTAATAGGTTGGAACTTGAGATTGTAGATCTGGGTATGTGGGTTGGTTCCTAGGCTGCCATGGCCTCCTATGTGCATAAGAGGAATCCCCAGGATATCCACTCCTATATATGGCTAATAAATTGGGAAATGATGGACATTTATCAGTTGAATGGTCTTCTATACAGAAGCCACAAACTGAAATGTTATCTAATGGGAATTCCCTTGAGGAATGCATCTTCTTGCATCTTGGGCAATATATGCTCATTGCTGCATTTTCCTCCTCCTGTTTCTTTTTAATTTTGAGGGTGTCCAACCGGGAACCTATCATGCTTAAGATTTCTATATTGAATTTCTCTATAAGTTTCCCTATATCTTCTCTCATGATACCACCTGAACTAACTAATTTTAAGCTTCTATTATAAGGGTCCCAAACATTATTTATTGTTTTGGCTCTACTCCTTGAGTAATTTTTACACATTTCACATATTTTGGCAAACGTTTTGATGGGAGATGTCACCTAATTCCATCAGGTTAAGCATCTCTAGATATTCTTCTGAAATCCCCTTAAGGAAAAGAACCCTAACTACATCCTCTGGGAGGTCATGGTATTTTGACTTCTGGGAGATATAACCAAATCGTTCCATATAATCTTCGAGGGTCTCATCTTCTAACTGTTGGATTTTAAAAATGTCATTACGAGACTCCTTGGTCTTGCAGTAGTCTTGGTACTTCTTAAGAAAAATGTCTTTCATGGTTTCCCAAGATCTAACACTGGATTCTCCCAATTCCATGAACCATCTTAGTGCAAAGTATTTGAGGGTGGCAGGAAAGAGTTTTAGTTTATGGGCATCTTGTACGTATTTATAGATCCTACACAAGATGTTGAATTAAAATAGGAAGGTGTCTGGATCTTCACTATTTTTACCATAAAAGGTGGGCGGTGATGAGAGAGGAATATTCTTCATGTTGACATTTGGGGTGGTGTCCAAAATTGGAAACCCGAAGGTAGTCTTGGTTTGGTTTCTAGTTTCTTCTTCCTCCTTGTGTCTTACATTGTTATGATCCTCCTGATCATCCATGTTGGTTTGATTTCAAAAAAGAGAGCACCTAGGTGGTTTTATCTTTGAAGAGAACCAGGTTTCCCTTTGATGGAAAGGTCTTCCTACTGATTGGATGTATGGGACTCTACTCGAGCCGGTTGAGACTATTGGTGCCAAAGTTTATGTGTCAGTTTGAGAGATAATTACATTGGTTGAACTACCAAACAAAATATTCACCTTCTCAGGGTCTATGATGTCCTCAAAATTAGGATCTCCTAGTGGTGGTGTAAAAGATATGGTTTTATTGTTTGGTTTTGTGGAAGGCTCAAGTGGTCTTGCCTCCTAGCCCAATATGATTGATGCTTCAATTTCTTGTTCTATAGTGCTCCATGTGTTAGTCTCTTCAGAGACTACTTTAGCTCTTTGAGCTAAGCTAGCTCCTGTTTTTCAGTATCGGTCTGCGAATCTTATGAGTGGAACATTCCTTCCCTCGAAAAGATCAGAAGGGACCTTGGTTGAAAGGTCTAATTTAGATTTAATGTATCTCCCTTTTGGGTATCTAGGTCTATTCATGAAAGTAAACAAAAGAAAAAATAAAAATCTACCATTGGGTTTCTAGGTATATTCATGAAAGTAAACAAAAACAAAAGGAAAAAACTACCATTAGGTTTGGGAGAGCCTGCAATAGCAGATGTGCAGGTTCTTACCTCTCGTCTTAAAGTTACCCCGCCACCAATCTAATGCTAAGGTTTAAAAATGATGTATTTCCTAACTATTTCTTACCTTGATACAACTCCCCAGCAACGATGCCAAAAATGATGGGTGTTCTATATGCACTAAAAACACACTAAAAACCCTCAGTTAAATTGTCAACCCAGGGTAAGTAAACTTAGAGTTGTAGTGAAATATATGCCAAGTTAGAAGGGTTGGTAGTAGTATAGTCTAACTAAGGAAGTGGCTATCTACGGCTAATCTATTCAAGAAAGGCTATCTAATGAGCAAACACTACTAAGCAACTTTAAACTATATAACCTAAGTACTTTTGAACCAAGGATCGATGGATAGTTCTAGGAAAACAAATGAATACCCTACTAAGCAAACTAATTGAATCATGAAAATAAGCAAAAGAAAACTATTTAAGCATAACAAGAAACAAATAGCAATAGAAAACTACTTTAACTAGTCTACTTAAATTCAATAAACAACTATCATGTGAAAGCAAGTAAATAAACAAGCAACTATACTATCAAAGCAAGAATAGACAAGTAAGAAATTAACCTATTAAAGCAAGTAAACAACTAACTAACCTAGGATAACTTCTACTACAAGTAAACTAATTAAGACTACTCAATAAGGAACTAACTAAGCTAGGAAGCAAGTGAACTCTATTCTTAATACAACTATTTCTAATTCATAAAAGGAAATCTACTTAATTGAAAGAAAAGAGTAACTAACAACTAATCCTTGATCTATGATACACAAACTACTATTTAATCTATTAAAGCAAGACGACTAGCTATCCTACAAAAGAAAGAAAGCTATTTTCTGATCTATGAAAGCAGGAACTATCTTTTAACCTATGAAAGCTCAAATATAGTGTTGATGATTGTGTGAATGTCTCCATTGTCTTATAATATCATGATGGCACTTAACACTGAAAGATAATTCAGGAGGGATAAACTCGATATTGACTTCAATAGAAAAATGAAAAGTATGAATTAGGCAATCTAATGAAAATGTAGCCATTACGGAAACAACATCAATTACCCTGCATATCGATGTGATTATGTAATCATGCATTAATCATCAACAGTATAACGAGATTATAAAATTTGATTGCACTCTATGCTATGTAAGCAAACTCATAACTAAATTCAATCATTAACTAAAAATTGGGATTGCAACCTAAATCTAAGAAAGAAATTGCATAAAGTAAAACTAAGCTAGACCTATTTCAACAATTCAAATTGCAAAAAGGAAAATACTTGTAAACATAAATTAAACATGATTCTAGCAAGTAAACTAATGAATAAATTAATTAACAACTAGTTAAGAAAAATCTAAACAACAATTAAATAGGCAATCTACAAATAAAAACTGAAACTAACCCTATCCATCTGTCGAAGCCTTGTGAAAGAAAACATAAATTAAAATTATGTTCTACTCTATTTCAAACTCTGTTTTAAACTTGATTTTAAAAGCATAAATAAAATACAATTTAATATTTAATCACACATGGGGTTAGTGTATAAGTTTGCAAACTTGTTCCTACTAACTACAAAGTTGCTGCATATTAACAAAAGCCTTCATACTAACCCGCAAAAGAGAACTTACACATTTAAACTATAACAACAAATTATATGACAAAGAAACAAAACAATAATTTCATATACAGGAAATAAAATAAAAGACGTCTAAGCTATGAAATTCATAAATAACACATAGAACAATTACCATATTGTTGGTGGGGCCCCCAGCAAGTCGTGGTCACTTATCAAAGGCACACCACAAACTCAGCAAATCGATTTCACCATTAAAACTAAAAAACACAACTTTATATAATTATGGCAATGGAAAATGGCAAAAACAGAGGAAAAACGTATTTGTCTCTAACACACTACTTCTTCAGTTGTTTAACTATTGTATGACCACCATGGTGGTATTTATAGGCTTTACAGACCAAGAGGTCGACCATTGGAGGGTCAAACCTCTTCTATAAACAGTAAATTACATTAATGGTGCCCTAACTGTCGAAATGGAGCGAGCCAATAATCGCCCTGCTCAACAACCCAAACCAAGTTGTTAAGAGTTCAGTAGCTGGAGGGGCAAGCACGAGAAAAACCCATGTTCTTGATTCGCCCATCATTGGACACCAATACCATAACTGCCAAATGGCCCATCGTTTTTGTGTAGGACGGAGTGTTGAACGGAGTGTCGTACCGGGTACCGGATTGAGTACCGAATGGAGTGTCGGACTGAGTGTCGGAAGCAGAAACATGATGCGATTTTTTCTTGGAACACCAAAAAATGTGAATTAGATCTCTAGAAAAATAAAATCATACTCAATCATACTCAATATCATCATAAAACACGAATTATGCATACCTTGTGTGGATCATAGAGTTTTGGCACAAAATCCCTTCAAAAACTTCTCCAAAACATGAAAACGCATATATTCATTCGGCAAAAGTATCGAATAAACATCATAAAACTGATCATATCTTGGACCCAACAGTCACCTTGGTGACATTTGTATAAATAGAGATCATAAGATTGCATTTTAAACATAACTCTCCCTCTTGTGAGAGACTTGGTCTGAATTTTTAGGCTATCTTTGGCTCTTTTATCTCTTTATCACTTGTTATGGTTATCTCTTGATGTTATGGTTGATGGGAGTGATGCACTAGCCTTGGAAGGCTTATATTTTTCTATTGTGGTGAATCATTTTGTCATTTTTCCAATAGTAAAGGCACTAGTCACTTATTATTTCATTGGAGAAATAAAATATCGCATTGGGAAACATGATTTTCGGTCATTTTTACTTCTCGCAAAGTGGATTGTACTCCTTGTTCCTTGAGCACCTCATAGCCACTAGGGATTCCCCATCAAGGGGATACTTATTACTTATGTTACAAAATTTCATCTTCAGCCATTAGGGCTTCATAAACCCTATCTCATTTTCTTGAATAACTCTCTTATCAACCATTGGATTTTGCTCAAAGTTTGCACACTTACTCTCCTTGGTCTAGCGCACTTTTTGACAAAGCTTGAGGGAATTTCAGTGGCCGATTTCCTTTATTTAATACATTGAATGTTACATCCATAAGGATGATATAATTTTCTGCAGACAAGTGTTTACAACAACCTTATCGTTTTATGCTAGAATATTGGTTTCTCATCTTGAGTTTAGCTAGTCATTTACTAGTCTTTCTCTTGTATTTTCTACTTGATCTCTAGAATTTATTGAGAAGCTTATAATACCATATACTTGATGATATATATTTTTATCTACTGCTGAAAATTAGGTACAACAAGCTTAAATTGCCGATCTAACTAACATATATCATTGCAAAGTGTCTTTTCTTGTGTCTCGGGAAGGTATAATCATCTAGAGAAGTACTATACCTGTGGGAAAGAAATTACTTGACTTGCAAGGAATATCTCTCTAAATTTTATTCCACTTAGAATTGAACTCTAGGGGCTTCATTTCCATTTCCCTCCATCTCCATCTCAATCCCCCTAGGGTCACCGGGATTGCCTCCCTTGAGTGACCTAGTCAACCTTGAAGTGTGGGACCTACATTGAGGTGACATTGGGTGTAGGACTCCCAAGTTGTATCTCTTTATTTGTTGTTGGGTCGATATTTTCCCAACCTACAACTTGCGCTATAACATTTTGGTGTCATTTCCGGGGAGGATTTTGAATCCTCTTCGTGCCCTAATGAAACTTTGGCAAGCTTCCCTCCCAAATCCTCTATCCCTTAGCTTCATTGGTGACTCCATTGAATAAAGTTCCCTTTCCACCCTTGATGAGCTCCCTTTGAATTTCATCTGGTGACTCCACCTTCCACGAACCCACCTTTCCCTCTTTCCTCCTTTGGTGATATTTAATCTTACCTGGAAAATCCTTTGAGGTGTTTTTTCAGTCAATGGAATTATTGCACCATGGGATGAACCCTCATCCATAACTTATTGTGACTCAACAAATGGAAAAGGTGAAGGCTACTAATAAATTTTCTAAAGAAATGATGAATCATAAAAGAGATTTGTTTCCTTACCTTGACGATGAAGAAGTGTTCGAAGAACAGACATATGAAGAAAGTCATCAAGAAGAAAACATGATGAATTGTGACCCTTTCAAAGACCTTGATGATACTTTATTTCATGACCTCGAAAGTGAAGAAGTATCAGAGGAAACCTTGGATATGATAGATCCCCTTGAATAAAAGAAAGAAAAGAACTATGCACTAAGAATCAAGCCTCTTGTGATGAATAGGTCATGGAGGGGCTTGTCCATAAGAAGAAAGAAGAATTATGATAAAGCACAACATATTGAGGCACTGTTATCTTTGATCTCGCTTGATGAAGGCAAGGTTGTCCAACCTTGTTTACCTCCGACACATAATGTTGAAGAAGTGATCAGTCTCAATGATGAAGAATTTGAAGTTCTAGTTCAAGACGTCGATGCCTCTACTCCTCCTGCACGCGAAGACAAAAAGATGGTCATTTTCAGTCATACTAATGTTCTTATGAAGGTACCCTTTGATATGGTTGATGAGCCTATAGACACTTTTGTACAGACTGACAGACGCATATGGGATCTTGGTTGTCTCAAATTTGATAGAGACCCCATTTATGACATTGAGGGTAGCTCTTAGTCAGAGGGGGTGTCATTTTTAGAGGATTGGTCTTAATGCATGTATGATTCAGATATTTGGCACCCTAGTGATGATATAGCTACATATTTGTTCTATCATTTTGAGGATGCAAAATTGTTCCATGAGGATTTTCATTCATCATACTCAGATTTTGATAGACACCAGGTCGTGGCCCTCCCAAAGCACTCCAAGGCCCATGCTACCAAATGAAATTACTTTCATATTGAGACCTTTTGTGGATATTTGTATATAAAGAAGTGGTGTTTCTTGAATCCAAGGGAAGAATTTTCCTCTGGACATGAGGCTATGCCTTACCATGTTTCCCCTTGTTTGGGAGATCAACAGGTTTTCTTGGGATCTCTTATCATTTCTCAGCCTTCAGGGAGTAGTGATTTTCTAAGTGAATATGAAGACGAGCCGTCATCTATATATGGTATCCCTCTTCAGAGATGGATTGATCAGGCTTGTGGCTACACTTTCTGGAAAGATGATCGTGTTGATGGTTTCTCTTTCCAACAGGATTTCCTCCCTCCCACCCATCTCCGTGAATTTTATTTCATGATAGATTATACATGTGTTTATGCTCATGATTATTATGTGCTTGAATTATATTTTTTGTTTCACATGATTAAGCACAGGGGGAGATATCTTGATGAAATGATGAACAAATGGTTGCACTGGTTGTATGACTTCACCTGACATCATCCATCATGTAATCTTCAGGGCCCCAAGGCCCTAGGTAAGTAGGTAAGTCATTTTGATTCCCTACATTTTCATCTTTATTGCTCATATTATTTTATATGCATTTCATTTTCATTTTTCTCTACTTGCATATTGATTTCATGTTTAGTTTAGAAATTTTTGAAAAAATGTCAAAATTTTATTTTTCTAGTTTAGTGGGTTTTGATTATCATAATATGAGAACAAGGATGAGTAGGCCATCCTTCACTTGATAGTTTGATGTTTCCTTGTAGGCACAGGTCTACCGGGAGATGTTGTGGTTCTCATGCACTCTATGACAAGCACATGTCCCCAAGTAGGAGGAAGATGTTATCCCCATTTTGTGGATAATTAAGGAGATCATGTCTTGAGGCCCTCAAGTTGCAGATATGAAGTTTCGAGAGACTACATGACCAAAAGTACCATATATGGTCACAGGTTTGCAGATGGAATCCACCACAACAGTTGGCTTTCAAAAGGTAGTGGGCCTTGATTCATGAGGTACAAGTCAGTATTATGGTGAGCATCATTTCAATATTCAAGCCATTTGATTATGTGTATCTTAGATTTCTCTATATTTCATGATATATTCTTGGGCATTATTCCTTTTTCCCTTCTTCACCTTGGTGGTTGACATTGTGCCCTAGTAAGTGGTTTTCCTTGGGAATGGGTTTTCTACTAGGAACTCCCTTAATGAAGCATCATATCGTTTCCTACCATACTTACCACTTTCCAGCATTATTCCCCTCCATTTCCTTATCTCTTGGGATTTTAGGGTGCATTGACCCAAGAAGGGGTTGTCCCTCATTCTATGGGAAGAAGGGCCTAAAGGCCTAGAGGGATTGGGGTTGGGTAAAAGAAAAAATACTTTAATAAACCTTCCATATGCTTTGCCTAGGGATCACCCAAGAAAGTAATGAAACACTTATATTTGAGTAAAGGGGACCCACGATATAATAAAGAATGCTTGAAAGGTTAGTTGAAGGATATGAGGTCTCATCACGAGGTGACCTATCGCATCCATGGATATCTAGCGGTGTGAAATTTTCATCATCTAGTTACCAAACCAAGGCAATGGCTCTCAGTTGCATGGCTGAGAGAAAGAGGGTCTCATCACGAGGTGTTTGTGGGTGACATTGCCATCATCTGGTCACCATGCTAGGGAAGTCACCTTCAACCTCTCCTTATGCTATATTGAAAGAAAATAAATAAATAAAGATAAAAGTAAATTGATGGGATTGGAAAAGGTGCATTGCGAACGAAGGTACCATACACCCTCTACAAAGGAACCCATGAATGAGACAATACGACCCCTTGTGTTCCATGAGCCATATGCCCTTTGAGTCTTTACCCTAACCACTTCATCCAATTTACATGTATTAGAGAGGGATCTTTGGGAAACTCTCCTTGACCTATGGAAAGATCTACCCAATAGGACACCTCATCAACCCTCCCATATTCAAGATTGACAAGTTGCCCTCACTTTCCAAATGATTTTCCCAGGAGGGGAAAACGTCTTATTTTGAGCTTGACGTCATGCTTTTGGGGCTAGGGAATGGTGGTGAGGTGCCACTCTTGTGACACATGGATGTTTTGAGGAGAATAAGGTATTCACCATGATGAGAGTGCTTATATTCTTGACATGTGTCCTTTAGAGGCCTACCCATGCTTCTCCAACACCAACGACTTCCTCAAAGTGGCAAAACGTCCCCTAAAGGGGTGACATCCTCCTAAATTAGGGTTTTATTTGTGCAAAAGGTGAAATTTTAAGTGAATTGTTTAATATTAATTTGTTAAGGGGGGAATATTATGGCTTTTGACCCCTAATCTTGTGTTTTACTCCTTAATTTGTGGATAAGTCACCTTGGTGACATTTGTATAAATAGATATCATAATATCTCATTTTAAACATAACTCTTCCTCTTGTGAGAGACTTGGTCTAAAATTTTTGGCTATCTTTAGCTCTTTTATCTCTTCACCACTTGTTATGGTTATCTATTGATGTTATGGTTGGTGGGAGTGGTGCACTAGCCTTGGAAGCCTTATCTTTTTCTATTGTGGTGAATTATCTTGGCATTTTCCCTTGAGTTGGTATGGTTTTTACTCTCTTGCTATCATTTGTTTCAAGTCAAGGTTATTGTGCTAGGAACTAGATGGGAACTATAAGGGCATACACCCCCACAATAGTCTTCATCACTTTATGCTTCATCTTATTGTGTTAAAAAGGTTTTGTTAATACAAGTATAAAAGAATACACCCTCTTAGATTAAACCCTAGCTAGAGAAACTTGCATTGGGAAGTAAAAGGGCTTACACTATTAGGATATTTAGACACTTAGGAGTTAGTTAAGATCTACTTGGTCTAATGTGTTTTTAGGTAAAAGTGTGTTTATTTAGTATGCATTAGTATGCATTTGTAGTTAGGAAATCCGACGGTCACGATATGTTCCCGACATAGAGTGATCCAACGGTTCATATTCTCCTTGATCTTAACAGCCATTGATCTGTGAATTAACACCCAATTGGTCCATGATCTCTATTTAAAGAGCATGGAATGTCATTTTCGGATGATCGATTGTGAGAAACTCTCTTGTAAAATCTCTTTGTAAAATTTTTCTTTTGCATTAATAAACTACTCCAAGTGGTTGTGTTGGTTGGGGCCGTGGATGTTTCCCATAGGGGTTTTACCATGTCAAAACATCAGTGTGTTGATATTTGATATGGTTGTGTGAGTGGTTACTGAAGGTGTTCTTCCATTGTTGGAATACATGTGTTGTCGAACATGGTATCATATCTTGTTTGAAGACCCGCTCTTATTGTAGATCGAGATTGTGAAGCCGAGTTGCCTCATCTCCATTTTATTCCATTTTTGTACATTTTTGGGCTGATAGGATTGTTCTATTGTGTCTAGAGTGCTCGTTTCAGTTAGGAACACTTTTTGTTTCACTCGAAAAGGTTTTTGTTTTCCCAAGATATGACCATTTCAATCAGATCCAAAGGTATAAAGCCTGAATATGCCATTTTTAAATTTTTGCAGAGTATTATTTTGGTTTTATTTCGGTTTTATATTATTTTTTTTCGGGTTGCTACTCTTTTAGATCTGTGTATGCTATTTTCCTTGTTCCATATGCAATCTCGGAAAATCAGAAACATATAGGAAAAGGTGCATTTTTTAGGTAAGCTAACTGAGATCTAACCCTTGTTGTCATTGAGAAGCGAAAATTTGTTCTTGTGTGAAAATATATTTTTTTAGCACGCTCTCCAAGGTCGTCTTCCACAACAACAACAACAACAAAAATATTCTTTCTAAACAAAACAATATGTTTTGCTAGACCATTTGGTTAAAATTTTCCTTAATAAGTAAGAGGTCTTGAGTTCAAGTCTCTCATTTTGTTACTTTTTTTGAAAAAGTTCATGCTCCATTGTGAAGTGTATTTCACTTCAAGTATAAAAGTGAATCACTATAAGTAGATTTAATATTTTATTTTAGAGTTATTTATTGTGCATGTAACTTTTCTTTTATAAAGTAACTTCATTGTAAAAGTGATCCCCACTTCTTTTTATAAAAGTGGGTCACTTCATAAAGAAACTTACACCATCACGTGGTCTTTTGGTTACCGTTTATGTTTTGTTTTTTTAAATGCATAACTTTCACATCCTAAGTTTGTTTTCAGTGCTGTTTTTTTTTTAAACCACCCAATTTTTCGATATCTTTCCATCCAGATCAATAAGAAATTCAAATAGGATAATAGGAATGATGAAGCACATGGATTAATCGCAATGTCCATCTCTTTTGATTTAAGGTTTCACCTTCAATCAATTGATAAACCCAAAAAAACTTGGGAAAATATTGAATATGTGTTTGGTAAGCACAATATTATTCGAGCACAACAGTTAGAAAATCAAGTACTGACTTTAAGTCCAAGTGATTTTTATTGCATTGAAGACTATCTATCTAAGTTTAAAACACTCAAAACTTTATGTGAATAATGTAAGATAAAGATAGAAGAATATTGTTACATCTATATTACTCTTTCTAAGCTAGGCAGTGCATATTCTTTGTTTGTATATACCTTTTATGCCATGCAAGAGGCTCTAGGGGCATCTTATCAAAAACCCAATCTTGAGAACTTTTGTGATGCTTTGATTAGAGAGAAATATAAGCTTGTAAAGCTTGGAGTGATTAACACTGCAGGTACCTCCAACAAATCCTTAGTCATCCATCAAAAATATAAACCCAAGAATCCCAAGAAGAAACATCCTCGCCACAACAACACGCAACATAAGGGTCCCACACCCACTCAGCCATCTTTCGCTCCTAATAGTGATAAAGAAGAAAAATATAAAAATAAGAAGACCAACAGACATTGCAATTTTTGTGATAAAGATGGTCATGATTATTCCAAATGTTTCAAGAAGATGGCAGAGTTAGAAGTGGCGATGAAGAAGCACAACATCAGTATTGATTCTACTTATTCTTCTTCTTCTCATGGACATGCACTTTATGCTTCTAGTTTCTCCTTCAATACAACTTCTACTTCTTCTTCTAATGAGTGGCTTATTGATTCTATAGAATATTATCATATGACTAAGGATAGAGACATATTTTCTTCTCTAAATGAATGTAACACCAAGAAAATATTTGTTGGTGATGATATATCTCTTAGTGTTGAAGGATCTGGAACAATTCAAGTATAAAATGGTCATTTCAATGATGTATTATGTGTTCCAATTATTTATTGTAACCTTCTATCAGTATATCAAATCACTCATTCAGGTGAAGGTAAAATCATAGAGTTTTCACCTCACCAAGTTGTATTCAAGGATCTAAAAGATCCTAAGCATGTTCTTACAACTGGAATTGTTGAGGATATTACTAGGTTGTACAAGTTTGAAAACTTTGGTTCATCATCTTTTTCATTAGTTTTTGTTTCTCATAGTGATGACTTGAGCAAATTTTGGCATGAGCGGTTTGGCCATCTAAACTATCGCTCATTGCAGAAACTATGTAATCAATAGATGGTGACTGGTCTTGCTCCTGTTTCATGTAGAGATAGTGTTTTTTTCGGTTGTGTTCTCGACAAACATCATCGGGACAGTTTTTAAAAACGTGCCTCTTGGCACGCCTAAGACTCTTTACAACTTGTTCACAATGATTTGTGCGGTCCACTTTCTTCTCCTTCTTTTTCTGGGTGCAAGTATTTCTTCACTTTCATTGATGAATTTTCCAGACGTACTTGGGTTTACTTCTTAAAACTTAAGCGTGAATTTTTTGACAAGTTTTTGGCCTACAAGGCCCTTGTAGAAAAAACATATGGACATCAACTTCAAAGGTTAAGAACAAATAATGGAGGCGAATATGTGAACAATAATTTTACAAGTTACTGCACTACAAAGGGAATCCAAATGCAACAGAATGTTCCATATACACCAAAAAAAAATGGTGTTGCTAAGAGAAAGAAGCATGCATTAAAAGAAACGGCTAATTGTATGATCCAATCTAATGGATTAAGTCTAAAGTATTGGGCGGAAGCCAACAACTTTGAAAATTAGATAGTAAATCACACTCCCACAAAGGCTCTTACAAATATAAAACAGAAGAATCTTGGACCAAAATTAAACCAGATGTAAGTCACTTCTGTGTATTTAGTAATATAGCATGGGCTCACATTCCTGATGAGAAAAGGAAATCAGTGCAGCCTAAAAGTGAGAAGTGTACATTTGTTGGTTATCTTGAAGATGTCAAAGGTTATAGACTTATTCAACCACATTGTAATGGTTTATTGTTAGAAGAGATGTTAAATTTGATGAAAATCTCTTGGCCTACGATCCTAATTCGATGTGTATGCCTTATTTGGCCTATGAGCCTAATTCAACATTTATGACTTCTTCAGCCTGCAATCCATCTTTGGCGATTGTTCCCTCTTCTATTATGGTTTCTTCTTCAAATGATGACAATGAGGATGAAAATCCACCTCCGCGTGCTCACCTTCCTCCAGATGAGTCCTTTGAACCTGAACCAACACTAGCTCCAGCTCCACCGCTTCCTAGATGGGTTCGTTCAACATGAGAAGCAACAGGTAATCTTTTCGATGATCCCTCATATCATCATCAAACACGTTCATAGTTCTAGTGAGCCTCTTCTCTTTTGGCTCAAGTTTCAGAGACTAAGACATTTGCAGAAGCTTCGATCCAGATTGGGATACATCAATGAATGAAGAGTATTGTTATTTAATGGAAAACAATACTTGGGATATTGTACCTCTTCCAAAAGAAAGAAAACTTGTCATATGTAAATGGGTCTACATAACTAAGTATGCATGAGATGGAAGTGTTGAAAGACACAAGGTTCGGTTAGTTGCTAAAGGATTTTCCCAAGTTGAAGGAATTGACTATAATGAAACCTTTTCCCCTGTAGCCAAAATGAATTCTATCTGCCTTATTCTTTCCCTTGCTACCTCACATAAATGGGAGGTCCATCAAATAGATGTTAAATCTGCCTTCTTGCATGGATATTGGCAAGAAGAAATCTACATGGAACAACCTCCTGGCTATGTCCAAAATGACTCTAGCCTTATTTGTTGCCTTAAAAAATGTCTTTATTGTCTTAAGCAAGCTCCCCGATCTTGGTATGCCAAAATGGAAAATTTTCTTATTACCATTGGATTCTCTAGATACCAATCTGATCCTAATGTCTATACCAAGAAAGTAGGAAGCCATCTCATAATCCTTGTCCTTTATGTTGATGGCCTTATCCTTACTGGTAGTGAATCGAAACTCTTAAATCATGTGAAAACTAGCCTTAAGAAGAAATTTGAAATGATAGGCTTAGGTTTTTTGCACTATTTCCTTGGCTATAAGTTTTGCAAACAAATGAAAGAATTTTTCTTTCCCAATAAAAGTATGCTTGTGACCTTCTTCATCGCTTTCACATGGACGATTGTAAACCAACCCCTTCTCCCTTCCAGTCTGGAGTCAAGCTTCCTGCCACCTACACTTCTCCCGAATTTGATGCCACCTTGTTGTTGGGATCGTAATTTGGTTAAATTAATGATGATGATTAGATCCTTTTTGACCGGTATTATATGTGTATTTTACTATTTTGAAGAAGTTTTGAAGGATTCTTATATCAAATCGTCATAGCTTATACC
>JZKD02S0314498.1:49879-63805 GCA_000966675.3 Picea glauca
AATTCCAAGTACTTAAATCGCATGGATGAGGCACTCAGAACAATTTGTAGTCTTATTTCTCCCGATCTCCTTTTTCACATATCTTCTTGTAAGAATCCCAATGAAGCCTGGAAAAATATTGGAAGGGCTCTTTGGAAAACAGGATGAGATGAGGGGATGCATGCTAGAGGTGGAGATGCTCACATTGGATCCAAAAATCTTCGGCAATATCCAAGATTTCTTTACAAAATTCAAGGATTTATTGTCGCAACTCAAAGCTTGTGGGGTTGATAAATCGGCGGAGGAGAAACAAATGGTTCTCACCATTCTCTCCAAGCTTGGACCTGAATTATCTATATTAGTATCTACATTCCATACTGTCAGATTCACCTCTGGAGCCACCTAGAAGATGCCTTCTCTTGAGGACTTTATCGAATCCCTGACACAAGAGCAAACCAAGCTCATTAACATGGGCGTAATAAAAGGCCCAAGGGTGCAGCACTTATTGTGCATGATGGCAGCCACAAATATAAAAAATTGAAATATAAAGATAAGCAGAAAGCTCATGCACATGCGAAGAAGGAAGGGTACACAAAACCCTTCACTGATGCCTCCGGATCCAAAAGAGTAAGGGGAAGAAAAGGAGAGAAATGCACATATTGTCACAAAGGATTCCATTCGGAATCTGCCTGCATGCAAAAACAAATAGATATGATGTCTCAGATACTTCAGTGAAACAACCTTGGATATTTCATCCTCAAGGGTGCAAAGAAGAAGAAGCTAGAAGATCTGAATTCCAAGAAAGCCAATTCTAGCCATGCCTTGATTGCCATCAAATCCTCCCCAGATGCTTGGATCGTAGATTCAGAAGCAACACATCACATGGCTACCTCAGAAGTAGTATATTCTTCTTTGGATGCATGAAAAGGTCCTCCTATTCTAATGGGGGACAACTCTCCTGTCGAAATCACCAACAAATTAAGGATTGAACTCACCAATGGAAGCTTTGAGAATGTGTTGCATGTTCCCAAGATTATGTCAACCTTCTCTCCGTGTATCAGATGATGAATTCCGGCACCAGAAAGAGAGTCGTATTCACACCAAATTCTATGGACATCTACGACATGCAAACCAACTCCATGGTTGCAACTGGTGAGGTAAATCACCAGTCTAGATTGTATACATTTTTTGAATTCATTGAACCTGATTCTGCTTTACTGCTTACTCATGCTAATGAAAGTAGTAGGATATGGCATGAAAATTTTGGACATTTGAATTCTATATACATGCAATATCTTAGCAAGCAAATATTAGTTGATGGTCTACCAAACATCCATTTATCCAAGGGAGTATGTGAGGGATGTGTTCTCGAAAACCACCCTCAAGAGAAATTTGACAAGGGAAAGTCTCAGTGAGCTTCCACACCTTTAGATATGATCCACAATGACCTCATGGGTCCTTTTACACATCCATCGATCAGAAAAGTGAGGCTTGTTCTCATTTTTGTTGATGATTTCTCATGTTTTACATGGATCTACTTTCTCAAGAAAAAGTCTGAGGTCTTTCAACACCTCAAAGATTTCAAAGCTTTGGTTGAGACATAGTCCAAAAAGAAGATCAAAGTCCTTCGAAATGATAATGAGGGAGAGTATGTGAATCATGAGATCCATAATATTTTCCATGAGGTAGGGATTCAGTTGCAGCATACAGTTCCCTACACTCCGCAGCAAAATGGAGTTGTTGAGAAGAAAAACTGATCTCTAAAGGAGATGGCATCTTGCATGTTTCATGCAAAGTCACTACCACAGAGACTATGGGCCGAAGCACTTAACTTGAAAACATACATACAAAACAGATCTCCCCATAGATCTTTCAAGGATAAGACCCCCTACGAGGCTTGGAGCGGCCTCAAACCGAAAGTGACCCACTTTCGCATTTTTGGTTCTTGTGCATGGGCCCAGATTCCCTCTGAAAAGATGAAGGCACTTGATCCACAGAGAACTGAGTGCATTTTTGTTGGATACCCTGACAGTGTGAAGGGATATTGTCTTATTTATCTTTCCTTGGACCAACTCATCATTGAGCGTAGTGTCCAATTCAAGGAAAGTGTCTCGCATGTACCTCAGCAGCCACATGCAGACACCTTTACTCTTCCACTTGTCCGAGATAATGAGAATGCACATGCTGACTCTTCTTCAGATGAGAGTTCTAATTCAGAGGACTCAAAGGATTCAGATTCAGATTCAGAGTTAGTACAGTCAGATGTAGAGTCCAAGCATCCAGATGCAGTTACAGAGCCAGAGCAGAGGCCCAAGTGGGCACAGACTACTCTTTAGGATGCAAGGGATCTTGTAGGTGATCCAACCGATACTAGGAGGACTCAATCTGATTTCAAGGAGCCTCCTATTGCACTCACTGACACTAAACCATTGCCTTCCAGGCATATTTTCTTGGTTCAGTATTCAGATCCACAGTCTTATGGCGAGGCTGCTAGAAATCCCTTTTGGGAATCCGCCATGCAGGAGGAGTACAACTCCCTCCTCGAGAACCAGACTTGGGATCTGGTTTCCCTTCCTTCTAGGAGGAAACTTGCCAAATTCAGATGGGTCTATAGGATCAAGAGCACAGCAGATGGACATATCAGTAGATACAAAGCTAGTCTTGTCACCAAAGGCTTTCAGTAGGTTCATGGTATTGCCTATGATGAGACCTTCACTCCAGTAGCAAAGATGGATTCCATAAAATTGGCACTTGCCGTTACGGCAGCCAAGGGATGGGAAATCCATCATATGGATGTGAAGAATTCATTTCTTCATGGTGATCTCTCTGAGGAGATCTACAAGAAGTAGCCCCAGGGATTTATGCAAGACTCATCTTTGGTCTATCGATTGAAGAAGTCACTTTATGGCCTCAAACAGGCTCCGAGGGCATGGTATGCCAAGATGGATTCCTACTTGTTGTCATAGAACTTTGTACGTTGTAAATCAAACCCAAATGTATACATGCTCAGGATGACTGATTCACTTTTACTTTTAGTTCTGTATGTCGATGATTTTCTGATCACTAGTTGCTCGACTTCAACGATTGCTGCAATAAAGAGGATTCTTCATGACAGGTTTTTAATGATGGACATGAGTCCACTACACTTCTTCCTTGGACTTGATATCAATCAGGATGCATCAGGATTCAAACCATCTCAGGCCAAGTATGCACGATCTCTCCTTGAGAGATTTCACATGACAGACTGCAAGTCTGCTCCGACTCCTTTCCTATCAGGAGTCAAATTTGAAGATGTCGGGGAGACTCCACTAGTTGATAGCACATTATATAGACAGCTAGTGGGGATCTTGTTGTATCTCACACACTCTAGACCAGACCTCTCATATGCAGTTGGCGCAGTTTCCAGGTTCATGCAAGAGCCACATGAGCTACATTGGAAATATGCAAAGCGTATCCTTCGATACGTATAGGGAACCATCACCTTTGGGATTCATTATGCAACAAACTCTACATTAGATCTCATTGGGTTTACTAATTCCGACTGGGCTGGCGATAGCATTGATTGCAATTCCACGTCTGGTTACTCACTCAGTCTTGGTTCCTAGCCTATCTATTGGTCGAGAAAGAAGTAAGCTACTATTGCTCTATCTTCAGTCGAGGCAGAGTACAGAGGGGTATTTAACATAACCATTCAAGCTATGTGGCTACAACATTTTCTCACTGAGTTGGGCATTCAGTTTCATTGGTCGATCGTCATCTGGTGTGACAACTAGAGCACTCTGAAGTTATGCAGAGATCCATTTTAGAGGCAGCAGACGAAGCACATTGAGATCTGCATGCACTAAATCCAGGACTTAGTACAGGAGGGGATCATCGACTTATAGTTCTGTCCTTCAACAGAATAGACGACAGACATTTTCACCAAGACCTTCACTGAGGAGAAATTCCATTCTCTGCGAGGTCATCTTGGAGTGAAGGACACAGTTACCTAGAAACTGTAGTTCTTCTTTTTACATACATTGTACCTTGATGGGGGGGGTTTACCATGAGGTTTTCCCTCTTTCCTCACTTTATTTTCAGTGTATATTTTGTACTTGGGTACCTAACATGGCCTCATTGCTGGGATCCAATCTTTATTTTCACCATAGTGATGTTCAGGGGGGGTGCTGGAGTTACTTCACACACACCTAGGATTTATTTTTCCTAAGGTTTTTATTTGTTTATTATTCATAATTAGTCATTATCTAGTCTCCTATATTTTATGAGAGAATATTCCATCTGGAGAATATTCTCTTTTAGTTCACACTTCAGTTTGACTAGTTGAGTTGAGTTTAGATGTTGCATTGGGATCATCACCATGATAATTTGACCTTGACTTGGTATCATCACCAGAGTGGTGCATTAGCCTTTATTCCTTGATTTAACTCCTCGCTACTTTCTGTTCAGTCAGTTAACTGAAGACTAGTTGACTAGTTAACTCAACTAGGTGGCAGTTCACTCTCATAACTGCCTGAGAGACTAGAATAGCTGGCAGTTCACTCCCATCATTGTGCTTCTTCTTCACTGTATCCATCATTGGTGCACAAATTCCACTGAAATATATGATGAACTTCCTATAGAAACTTGCTAATCCATGGAAGCTTCTTACCTCAAACATACTTCTTGGTGATGACCATTCGTTGGTTGCTTTCACCTTCTCTGGATCCATCTTCAGTTCATTTGAAGAGATCACAAAACCCAATTAAATTATCCATGTCTTCATAAAAGAGGACTTCTTCATATTTATCAACAACTTCTCCTGCTATAGTCTCCTCAGCACTAGTGTCAGGTGTCTCAAATGCTCCTCTTTAGTCCTGCTAAAGATCAGTATATCATCCAGATAAAAAACCACAAACTTGCCAATGAAATCTTTCAGTATTTCATTCATCAACCTCATAAAAGTGCTCGAGGCATTTGTTGAGCCAAATGGCATAACAAGACACTCATACAAACCTTCATTTTCCTTAAAGTCTTTCTTCCACTCATCACCTTCTCTCAGTCTAATCTGGTGATATCCGCTTTTCAAATCTATTTTAGAAAATAAATTTGCTCCACTTAAACAGTCCATTAAATCATCCATTATTGGTAAAGGAAATATATACCTAATGGTGATCTTGTTAATGGATCTTGAGTCTGCACACATTCTCCATCCTCCATCCTTCTTTGGACTCAACACAGTTGGTACTGTGCATGGACTCAATCTCTCTCTGACCAAACCCTTGTCTAACAATTCCTGGACTTGGTTCTTCACTTCCTCATTCTCTCGAGGTGTCAATCTGTATGTTGCTTTGTTTGGCATACTTGCTCCTAATATCAAGTCAATATGGTGGTTGATACTTTTGATGTGTGGAAATGAGTTAGGAAGCTCATCCACCACTATTTCAGCAAAATTATCTAACAATTCATGAACTTCTTTAGGCAAATCATTCATGGAAGTACTTATAAGGATAACTCTGGGTTTCCTCACTACAACAAACTTCATCTCATGTTCTTTCTTGACTTCTTTCAAGAGTTCCTTCCCTCTCATGAGAAGTATGCTTGTGTTGTCTTTCTCTTTCACTTTCTTCTCCTCTATTGGCAACAACATGTGTGTCCTACCATTCTTCTCTAGGGTGTATGTATTTTTCCTCACATCATGAATGACATTCCTATCAAACTTCCATGGTCTTCCCAACAAAATATGGCATACATCCATGGGAATTACATCACATAGAATTTCATCTCTATATCCTCCTATCTCAAATTCAACCAAGAATTGTTTAGTAACCATTACCTGGTGTCCTTTCTACAACCATGAGACTTTGTATGGCTTCGGATGTGTAGTTGTCTCCAACTCCAACTTCTCCACCATATCTGTGGATACTAAGTTATCTGTGGTCTCCCTGTCAATTATCACCTTACATACTTTGTCTTTACTTTTTCAAGTTGTCCTAAATAGGTTGTTCCTCTGCACTGGATTTTCAACTTCTGCCTCTGGTTTTAAGAGAACCTTTCTCAACATAGGGGATGTTCCATCCTCTGCTCCTTTTGATTCAACATTCCTCCTCTATGCTTCTGAAATGTGAGCTTCACCTCCTCCTTCTTTATTTTTCTTGGGACATTCCCAAGACATGTGCCATGTCTTTCCACAGGCATAGCATCTTACTCCTCCTCCTCCCATTCTTCCTCTTCCTCTAGAAGAACTTCTTTCACCACCCTGTCTTCCTCGGGAACTTTATCATCTTTTTGAGTGACTATGTGGTTTCTCAGTCTCGTCCTCAGACTTATGTGCCTAGTCATGGGTAACTCCCTTGCCTTTGTTTAGGGTTGGGATTTTTCCTCTTCCTCGTTGGCTTTGTTTTCTAGCCAATTTCTCCTCTGCCTTCAGTGCAAACTAATCAACATCCTCCACTGTCCTTACTGACATCATGTTGAACTCATCCTGGATTTCATACCTCAGGCCATTTATATATCTGGCCACTTTTTCTCCATATTTCTCTCTTTGTCCAGTTGATGTTCAACCTGTAGAACTCCTCTGTGTACTCCTTATATGTCATACCCTTCTGTCTTAGGTTCTGCAAATTCTTGAATAGATTGATCTGATAATCTTTGGGCATGAACTTAGCCTTCAACTTGGCTACCATTCTATCCCAATTCTTTATATTTTGTTTTCCTTTTCTTCTCCTCTCAACCTATAGTTCATCCTACCACAGTGTTGCATGTCCCTTCAGTCTAGTGACAACATGTCTCACCTTTTTCTCCTCATCAACATATTCATAGTCGAAATATTTGTCTGTGGATCTTATCCAATCCAACAAGTCTTAAGCATCTAAAAAGCCTTCATACATTGGGACCTCTATCTTGGATCTACCTCCCAATCTAACAAATGTTGTCAGGAAGTGTTCTTTGACAAAATTCTCACCTGCATCTTCTTTGACTTCTACTTCTTCTCTCTCTGCATCTCTGACATCTCCAACATCAAGTGCCCTCCTCTATGATGCCTCCATCGCCTCTAATATTGCACGAAGTTCTCACATCTCCCTTTCTATAGCTCGATTGGATAAGGGTGGATCCCCTGGTATCCTCGGCAGAATTGTGTTGATTGTCTCTCACACATAGAGTACATGTTCGAGCTATTTTGTCTCCTCTCCTTTTCCTGATGTCTGTAAGAAAAACTTCCACTCTGATACCACTTGATGTAGACTCCCTTCCCTCCATAGGGCTGCGTGAACTCTCGGTCTAGGATCGATCAAGATATTGAGTCGGATCGACTCTTTTGGTCTCTGCTAGACCCCAAAACCACCTACATGGGTTCATTCTCCAAATGCGTAGGTCGTATGAGAACCGTGGGCCCTCTCCTAAGCGTTGTTCAAACCTCCATGTCAAATGGGCGCTATCTCTTGACTGGCTAAGCCCCTTCCTTTACATGACCACGGCTGTGACCACTTCCCTAACCAAAATTTTCTTCATGACTTCATGTATCAAGTGTTTTCATATGAGCCAACCCTGACTCTCCAACTTCCAAAATCCTAAAGTGGGGCCTAGCATGTGCTAGATCCTCCCTTAACCTTCGACGATGTGACCCCTCGCTATGACCTAGGGCCAACCTCTCGAGAACTTCATGGTTTTACATTTCGTGTCCCTGGAAAGTTTTGTTTTCTCATCCTCCTTATTTACAAAATACGTTAGATCAATGATCCACAATCCATGTGATCTGATGGTCCTTCTTTCTCCTTTGCATTTCGGGATTTCGCATTTTGCGAGGTCGAAAGATGGATCGTCTCCCTTCTTTCGATATCCAAACTTGCGAGTTTCTTGGGACCATATCTACGGTCCATACTTTTCTTCGATCAATGGTTGTGATCCTTTCATGAACTTGGACTTCATGAGGTTTCTTACCCTATGCACTTCCAAAGGGTTAAAGCTTATGCACTTACTTCTAGATCCAACGACTGTTGGTCCACATGCTCAGATATAATGGTCTAGATCTGATCTCCCTTTGTACATTCTCTTGAGTGTCTAGGTGCAAGTTTTGACAGCCAAATTATTTCCTCTACATCTAATCCAACAAAAACTATCACTCCCCCTCCTAATCTCTTGACTCTTCTGACTCATAAAGTTTTCTAAGTCTTCAAAGATCTCTACGTTTGAACCTCTTGCAATTCCACCTCTCGGACCCTGACTACACTTTTGAAAAGTGCTATCCCTCCTGAGCTTGGCCTTTTGTGAAGGTTTCATCTTCCCTCACAGTCCTTACATTTTAGGGATTTTGAAAACTCAGATCCGAAGGATTTCTCAAAAAGAAATTATTCTCACCCTCCAGGTGTTCTCCTTTTCTGATTCTTCAACTTCTTATGGAGTCCCTTCAACACTTAGTCGAATCTCAGATCTATGCACTCCTTGCAGTAGATTCTTATGCAATACTTGGTTATTGTGGGTGACTATGCACACCTTGCAACAGTCACTTTGCACTCCTTGCAAATGGAAAGTTTCATGATATCTCTTTTGAGATTCAGAATCGAAATAGTTTTTTTCAATGCACTCCTTGCATTATGTGTGCACACATTGCACCGATTCGACAGAAGAGAAACAATTGAAACTTATACTAACATTCACAGTTCTATCTACTCATATCGAATTTAATTCATTCATGAAACACAATAATAGGGAATTGCAAACAATGTCCACACCATGCATTGGGTCAATTTTCCTCTATTATCTTCATTCAAAAGTAAAATGGCTAAAACTGTAATCAAAACAACAACTAAAATTCAGAAAATCTCCTCCTAACTTGCAACAACCTCATTTGGGTGTACAAAACCTCTATTTATATCATAGGGTCCTTAGGGTTCCCTCAGACTACTTGTCTACTCCAAAACCTAACCTAACAACTATATTAGTGCAGTCTCATTCCAGAGCAGGAGTGGAAACTCCCACTTTGCTTGTGATCGTTCAAGTGTGCTTCAGAAGATTTCTCGATGCTAAGTTCAGGCATGCTTCAAAATATTCATCGTAACTACCAGTGTTGAGATTCTGAAAATATCCCAAAGCATTGATTGGTCCTTCTCCACGTTCTCGCTAACGATGCTCCTACATCAGAATTAAAAATGAATACACAGTCAACAAATTTGAAATCGTAGTAAATAAAAAAAGGATTATAAAACCAGAGTCGAAATTTTTGGGTCCTATGTTCATTCCCGCTTAAATCAAAGACAAGCATCTAAGCCAAGCATGATCCTCCCGGTGTCAAGTGTATCAAGACAACCACCTATGTGAAAGGCTCCAAGGGAGAGTCCACTAAGGAACACATGTAAAATGGTTTTAAGAATTTCATCCTTGATAGAATGTTGCAAGGGAAATCGTGCGTCAAAAATAAGATCATTGCTACAAGAAGAGAATTTGGGGTAGTTCACTGGGATAGTGGCAACAAGGAAACACCAGGGGACCCAGTCCCAGTGGGGACAGCCCAAAATTTTAGAGGTTGGCAGGGAGAGCAGCAAAATATTCTTTGAGACAACAACAATTTGCCAGGTGGGGGTAATGCACATAAGGGAATTCACTAGTTCACAGAGAGAGAGAAGTCATCAATGATTGTTTCCCTTTTTATCCCGCAGGCCCAAGCATCACAATTTTTTGCATGGAGAGGAAAAATGAAGAGGTTGAGGGTTCTCTCTACTTGCAAGTGCATGTACCTCATGAATCTAGTTTTGTGTGGGTAGAGGAATATAAAATGTGGCGAAGGATCCTTCTATATTATAAAAAACAAGATGACTACGCAATCACACAGAATAAACTCATGTATCGTGAGATCGCAACTTGCAATAACATTGTTTACAACAATGAAAACTGAACCCATCATTTTACCTTCTATGAAATACAAAATCAATCAAGATGGACTTGTCCAATTAACACATTCTATTGACACAAGTGTAATAACATTTTAACTTGGATTTGGCATGCAAATTTAACTAGAAGCACTAACAAGTGGATTGCTCGTGACTGGATACATTTGGGGAGTAACATGGAATGTCTCTGATCATATGCATCGAGATGAGATCCTACATAAGCTATGCATTAAATATAAGGATCAACTCATGTATTGTTACAGGAGCGGTCAAAACTACTTATTAATTGGAAAAGCATCATTAACAACAATAGAAAACAAAACATAGGTAAAAAGTGGTCAATCAACAATTTCAATTTTGCGCCACAAGGATAAATAAACACAGTGGATCAATATTCAATAACACACAAAAAAATATTTGCAATGCTGCCAACATAATAACACACAACGAAATAATGTTCAATAAGACGTTTTTATTGCAGCGCAAACCAACATAAATATATCACAGTGAAATAGTGTTCAACACATTTTCATTGCAGTGCAACAACATAAAATAAAATATAGGTGAATAAATCCAATGGCCATTTGCTACAGTGCTACAGAAAACCAATATTATGCAAATGGAAACTACTTTGGGCGAAACATGAAGCCATACCGATAAAAAAAAACACGGATCATACAGATCGGAATCTTATAAACAACACATGTATATTGACGTTCAAAGATGTGGAAACGATGATGATAAAGTTCTACAATTTGAGCCCAAGCTTACACCGTTAGCTCCACCTGAGTATACAAACATGTGTGCATTCTCCATGATGGATATTCTTTCACATAAAACTAACTACCTTTTCATTACAAAATTTGTGCATGTGTACCATATCCAATGGCAAAGAATTGGAAGTGGTTTTCCCATGCTTGTGCTCCATCCAAGTTGTGCTTGTGCTTCGTCCAAGTCATGCTTTCCAACTACTAATACCTCACCAGTACCTCCCAGCCAACGCTAGGGGTACTCTTCTTCCCCCTGATCCCCCTGAGCCAGAAAGGGGCCATGCACACAATACCATAGAATGTTATCTCCCAGCTCGCCTCGCAGGGTTGAGCTACCACTCGTTATTTGAGCTGGGTATCCCAACTCCCACAAGAAAAATTCAGTCAATATAAAATTTGGTAGCATAACCTTACGTATACTAGACGTGATCCATACTCCTCCTCCGCCATCCTTTTTATAGATTTTTCTTAGTGATTATTTTCCCAAACCCTCATTAGATTCATTTTATTAAATTTCATTAGGATAAACCTCCCCCGTACACATATCACCTGATCCCTTAGTTGCACCAGAAAATCAATTTATTAATTAATTAAATTTTCATATTTCCCTCACCCACCTAAAAGAGTTCCTAAAAACACTCCTCGATGTCCCTTTATTCCCTTACATTTCTTAAATGACTGACGCCTTTCTTAAAACCTAGTTGAGTTCACAATTAGAAGGTTCCAAAGACTAGATTCTCTACTATGTTAGACATTTCCCTTTTCCTCAAGTTTCCCCTTTTCTTCTAAGTTCAGATTTAGCAAGTTTAGATATAAACAACAATTTACCCTTTTAATAATTTAATCCTTCATTAAAATTTTACTTTAATTATTAATTTTTGAATTTTCTTTACCCCCTTCTTGTTACATGTCCATTTAGTTTTTTTTTATCACATGTTCTACTTAGACCTAGGTTTTAAATTCACTAGGCTTGGCAACAGTTTTTAAGGGAAAAATTTGTTATTAAATTTTACTCATACCATCATTCATTTTAAGGTTGACCTGGTCCTAAGGAGGCATAGCTTTCTATGCACTAGGTGTATTAACTTACCAGAGTTAAAATCATGACGTGCCCTTCAAGACGCACTATGTGCTTCAAGGGTGTCACTCGCATTTTCCTGTTTTATTTATGCGACGTGCCCTTCAAGACACACTATGTGCTCCAAGGGTTCCACTCACATTTTGGATGATTTTGGTAGACATCAAACCCCTGGAGTCAAAACTCTACCATGTGATATTGTGCGAGACTAAGGGCCTTTAAGGAATAAGGATCTTACCTTATTGTGCGCCCTTTAGAATCATCGTGAGCGACTGTCACAATCTACCCTCACAACATAGTGGATCTCTCAAACTAGGTAATCGTTAACCTACAGTTCAAGCCATGATGGGAGTGCTAGTAGGTTGTGGCAGGTCTACTACCACACCTCTCCCTCAATGTCTCTGGTTGTCGTGTGTTCCCCCTTTACTCCAAGTGTGAGTCTGGTTGGAAATTTATCGTCAGCATGCATCCATCAACGAAACGTGTCAGCGATAACAATCAACATCATAATATCTAATCATATGTCACATATGTAATATCAAAACATTCAAACCATAATCATCTGCTCCCTGACTCGATCCGGAGTCCAAGGAGATCCATCGATTCCATTGGTATCCTCACACATTCAGAGTCCTACACATTCAATAAAACTAGTCAATATCACCTGTCAATATAATATCATCAAATACAAAAACATCATCATGCTCCATAATCAAATCAGTCAATCATATAGTGAACCAGATCACTTGCACACAAGTGTCCTCAGAGAATAAGTCCAATCAAGTGTATGCAAGAGAGGGATGTTACAACATTTCATTAATTTTCTAGGCCACCTAGATTTATTGACTCACATTTAATTACACAACGTTCCCTTCAAGACACACCTTTGTGATCCAAGGGTTTTACTTGCATTTGACTGGTTTTGGAAGTTTGTACGACCCTTGGAGGTAACACTCCATTCGGTCTACCTTGTGAGAGATTGAGGGCTTCTAAGGAATAATGATTTGACCTTATTGCGAGCCCCTTACAATTCTTCATGAGAAACTATCTTAGCCCGCCCTCATGGCATCGTGGACCTCTCGAACTAGGTAATCGTTAACCTACAATTCAGATCATAGTGCAAGTGTTGGTAGGATGTGACAGGGATTCTACCACACCTCTCACTCAAATGTTCAATTTATGTGCATGACCCCTTTACTCCTTATGTGAGTCAGATTAGAAAGAATCACCAAGTCTGCATCCACTGACAAAAATAATGTCAATAATCTATATAAATAAATCATACTATAATCAATAATATATCAAATGTGAGTAAAATGAAATACTCAAACAAAAATGAAATCCACTCCCTGACTCCATATGAAGTCCAAGGAAGTCCATTGATGCCATCAACATCCATAAACTGTCAAGTGTCATGCACACTCAGGAGAACTCATCAATAATATCTGTCAATACATGTACATCTGAAAATAACATATAAATCACAATACATCATCATCATATATAACTCATAATCGATACTGAATCATAATTTACCATAACCGGATCACTTACACACAAGTGTCCTCAAAGAATAAGTCAATATAAGTGTGATTAGTAAAGCAAGATGTTCCAAAAACTCATAATGATGTCCATGTGTTCTAAAATATATTTTTGGGAATAGTTTCTTCTCTCATTCTAATTTGATGATATAAGGAATGAAGATCCAACTTCATAAAGAAAATTTCTCCATGCAATTCATCTAACTATTCATCAATAACAATAGGGAACTTATATTTAGTTGTCAACTTGTTGACTTGTTGACAATTTGGATACATATGCCATGAAGTGGTCTTTTTTGAAATCATTACCACCAAAGAAGGGAAATTACTTTGACTTGGTCTAATGATGTTATCCCATGTTAAGCCTTAGCAAAAACATCAGGTTATGTATAAAACCCCTTATTAAGTCCTAGGTATTGAATTATTACATTTCTAGTGTTATATGTGTAGGTCGCCTAGAACCCTTCATTTCACATTTTCATCATAATTGTACCCCTTTGTCTCCTATATTATATCAAGGATGTAACGACCCCTTTGTTATGTCTATGAATAGCGTAGTACAATAGGAAATGTTTTTTTTTTTCTTTAAAAGAAATAAGAAATTAACAACATCACATAATTCATATCAATGCAAAAACACATGACATCATAACTAGAGTGACACATGATCCAAATATGAACAACCTTGACATATC
>JZKD02S0314498.1:133079-146249 GCA_000966675.3 Picea glauca
AAATTGCCAAGCCAGTTCTGTCCCAACCCTTTAGCCTAGCCTCAAGCTTCAGGAGAAATACATGCAGCAGCAGTTGGAGGACAGAAAGAAGAGGAAGAGCCCAGGATCAGGATCGAGGAACGGTGGCCAGTCTCAGAACTCATTGTAAGTGATTCATTTTGAGATTAATGAAAAAGATACTTTTCCCGTCCCGAAACACATGAATCTCATCTTCATTATCTGATTTATGTTTTATCTCTAACCCCCTAGTAGATCAGTAGCATGCATATATGTTTTTGTCTTGGTTGCAGGAAAGCTTTGTGGAAGGAGCAGCGAGAGCAAAGAGACAACAACTCAACGGAGGATCTACTTCAACCTTCGGAAAATAAGGTTAGTTCATTCTTACTGTGTTTGCTTGAGAAAAGGGGTTGAGATTTTGGGTAGAAGGTTAAAGGTTAAATCTGAAGGGTCATGATCTGCGTATAGGCTTAGAACCCTAGCCTATTAGTCCGTAGGGTAAAATACCCAACAACAATGTGGTTGACAGATGACATATTTATGTATTTATTGTGCACAAAGATTCATAATTATAGAGAAATTATACCATGGCATGGAAGTGAGCCATACATTGGTGGATAGCAAAGGTTTTATAGCATGAAGGAAAACTAACATGATTTTTATTCAATGGAATTTTACACAGAATATTAAAATGATTTTTATAGCGATTTCATTAATTTAGTCTTAGACAGTGATTTGGGTTAGCTAGCGTTTCCCTTAAATCTTTTTGTTATTCAAAGAAATATGATATATCCCAGTGACGGTACTATGCTATCACGGTAAGTATATTTAGTGTATTGATAATGATATTTTATTGTCTACACTTGGAATGTCAGCTCCCTAACTATTTCTTATTCTCCTCTTAAATGAATCCCATCCCTTTAATCAGCCTTCATGTTGAATAATTCCCATGCTGGCCATTCGAATAGGTTGCCAGTAAAGTACTCAGCAAAATTCCCTTAACTTTATTTCATTAACATATTTTGTTTATTGTGAACAATATACCTAGCGTTTACACTTCCTTACATTAATTGCTTACAACGAGGTTAATGGTCTGCATTGTCGAATTTTGGGTACCCGCCAGTGAACAATTAACCAACATCATGAAAATAGCCCGCTTTAATGGCATTGTCTTTATTCAACAGTTTCTTTTAATGTTAAGAGATAGCTTGTTATTTTTTTGTACGGTTAATATAGCTAGACGACATGTTGTGATTTAAATTGTTAATAAGTGTTATAATTGTAGCATTCTACTTGATATTGTTAACATTGTAATATAAGGTTAATCACTAAGTTAGATTGTAATTATGGAATAATTTAGAATTTCCCAATTAGATTGTATTTATTATTTATAGTTTAGTATTGTTTTAATTAGACTTGCTAAATTGATTTGTAATTTATGTTAAATTAGATCGTACATCAATGAATAATCTATAATTTAGACTCGCTAAATTTGATTGTGTTTAATGTTAGATTAGATTGTATATTAATGACCAAATTGTAATTTAAACTTGCTAATTTAGATTGGTAATCGATGTTAAAATGGATTGTAATTGTTGACTAGTTTAGACTTGATTAATGGTCAGGTTGTTGATGAAGTCATGTTTTAGCTTGTGCTTCCTTAAAATGACATCATCATGCGTCTTGTCGACCTGTTTCTTAGGGTGTGGGCATAGTCTTCTTGCCAGTTGTTTCATCTCCTAGCGCATCAGTTTTCTTGAGTCCTTGGTCCCATTAAGATATGTTGCTCCAAGGTTATTGACATGTCTATCACCTAGGGATGGAATGATTCCTGATGAGGGGATCATGGTGCACCCTATTGGATAGCGGCGAATGATAACTTGGTCGGATTCGGTGCCTTCTGTGTGAGTGTTGTTGAGCATTGTAAGTTTTCTTTTGGTGCATGGGTTGAATGCCTTCATGCGTTGGGTTTGCACGCCTTGAGGTTCTAGTCTTTGTTCGTCAAGGCCATTGTGTCGAGAGGGGGATGTTGTCCCTTAGCTTGTAGGCATGATCATCTTTGTGTTGGGCAGGTAGTCATTTCTCTCTGTTGCTTTACCCATGTTTCACCCAGTTTTCCTTGTGCTAGTGCGTGGAGTTGTAGTTGTCTGTTGCTTGTTCTGTGGGCATGGTGCTCGTCATCAGATGTTTTTTTTAGCCATAATCGTTGTTGTCATCTTATTTTTAAAAAAAATAAAAATAAAAATCTTTCTCTTTGCTTCACTTTTAGTCGTAACGAATGAGGGGCTGTTATATATGGTATTAGAGCAGGTTCAACCCTGCGACTGTGGATCACTAGGATTTTCATTGCAGTAAAACCGTGAGTATTAACCATTGCGTTAATTAAAAACCTTAACATGTCCATGTGGTGATCGCATTTAGAGGACGCCTCAGAGGTTCACAACGTGGTGCCATGGAAGGAGGTGTGATGCCTCTAGAAGTTCCCACACCCTCGAAGTCAAACCCCTAAGGGGAAGAACAAATCCTTGGGTTGGATTCACTTGTAGTAAGGGATGATGATGGTCTAACAAGGCCCTTCCAGGTAATGTCAAGGGCCTTGATTCACCATCAGTATTGAGATGAGACCAGGGCACCTATATCCCTGAGGGTCCACAACGTGCCCTAAATAGTACCGTTAGCATCCACCGAGAACTCGAGAGAGTTGATTTCTCGAGTCCACGAGTGTCACAGATGACTGTGTCGTCGAGGCACGATTGTAGAGAAGGGTGTTTTGATTCACATTTCACGATTATGACCTCCAGCATGAAGTTCCGCATGGTGGTCTTTCAACTGAAGGGGAGCACTCTTCTATGGCGAAAGATGCTCCTGCCACTTTTGAACATGGTCGTCGACGACATGTCATGGGAACTGTTTGAGGAATGGTTCCAGGAGAGGTATCTTTTTTAGGAATTCATTGAGTGTCATCTCAATGAGTTCAACGCCTTGCAACAAGGAAGCCGCACGGTGCCCAAGTGCAAGGACCGTTTTGGAGTTTCTTTGGTATGCTCCGCACAAAATTACCCAGAAACTTAAGGTCAAGAAGTTTGAGTTTGGCCTTATTGTTAGAAATCAGCTTCTACTTCAGGTACCAGGAATACTGGACCGAAGAAAGTGTGTTGGATTATGGAGAGCCACATTACCAGCATTACTTCCCTAAGGAAAGGGTTGGAGCATCTGGATCAACCAGACCCACTACCGTGGGAGATTTGGGCAAGGCCCATCGGATTCATGCAACAATGAATAAACGCTAGGTAGAGCACCAGTCAACTATGCTTGAGACGTCAGGTACCGTCGCTGACCAGACCCTTAGTATTTTGATAGATCTCAGTGCTACCGAGAGTTTCATTTCTGGTGCAGTGCTAAAAAGGATTAAGGTAAATTCAGTCAAACAGGATGAGTTTATCTTTGTAGATATGGCTTCAGGAGCCAAATAAAAGGTTGGAGGCAAGTTTACGGGTTGTACCCTTAACCTGGGAGATTTTTTCACCAAGGACAACATGTACATCATGATCTTAGGATCTTATGATGTCGTGACCGGTATGGACTGGTTGGAATCGCAAGAGGCGATACTCAACTGTAAGATGAAACGGTTGAGCTTGGTCATTGAAAAGGGACAAAGACTCTTGATTCTAGGTCGGAACTAGGGAGTTTCCCTGAGGTTTATCTCTTCCTTACAGATATGAAAGAGCATGCGCAAAGGATGTAAGCTTTATGCGATCCTTGTGTTGAATGAAAAAGGAGTAGCGGAAGGTCTAGAACACCTACCCGTGGTGAGAGAGTTTGTAGACATATTTCTAGAGGAGTTACCTAGGATGCCACCGTAGAGGGAATTGGAGCTTACCATAGACCTAAAACCAAGGACTGAACCGATAGCTAGAACGCATTATCGGATGTCGACCCCAAAGTTATAGGAGTTGAGAATGCAACTGAAGGATTTGTTGGACCTGGGACTTATATGTCTGAGTGTGTCACCGTGGGGTGCACCTGTTATTTTCATATGAAATAAGGATGCGTCATGGAGATTGCATTGACTACCATCCATTGAACAAGGCAATGATCAAGAATTAGTATCCATTGCCAAGGATTGATGATCTATTTGATCATATGAAGGGTGTGACAGTGTTTTCCAAGATCGATTGCGATCAGGGTATCACCCAATATGGATCAAGGAGGATGACGTCCCTAATACCGCCTTTAAGATGAGGTTTGGACATTTCGAGTTTATTGTTTTACCGTTTGGACTGACAAATGCCCCAGGGGCATTTATGAGTTTGATGAACAGGATGTTCTGCGAGTACTTGGACAAGTTCCTCCAAGTATTCATTGATGATATTTTGATTTCCTCTCGGATGACGGAGGAGCATGACGAACACTTGCGCTTGGTACTACAGTGTCTGCGAGAGGAAACATTGTATGGGAAATTGTCCAAATGATCGTTTTATCAATTGAAGATTCACTACTTAAGGCATGTCATCTCCGGCGAAGGTATCGCTGTGGATCGAACAAAGGTCGAGGCTATTATGGAATGTCTTGCACTGACCAATGTCCCGGAAGTGCGTAGCTTCATGGGTTTAGTAGGATACTATCAACGGTTCATCGAGGGATTTTCGAAGATAGAAAATCCGATCACGGAATTGTAGAAGAAGAACAAGAAGTTCGTTTGGATCGAGAAATGCGTGAAATCATTTCGGAGGCTCAAGGATATATTGACAATGACACTGATACTAAAGGTCCCTAACATGGAAGTGGACTTCTTGGTATGCATTGATGCATCCAAGGAAGGCTTAGGCGGATTCCTGATGCAAGACGGTCGAGTGATTGCTTACATTTCGAGGAAGTTGAGAAGGCATGAGGAAGGTTGTGCAACGCATGATTTGGATTTGTTAGCAATTACTTATGCCTTGAAGGTTTGGAGACACTACCTTGTTGGACAAATTTTTGAACTAAAGATGAACAACTATGGACTACAACACATCTTTATGCAAAGAAACCTGAACACGCGACAACGACATTGGTCGGAATTGCTTAGCGAGTACTATTTTGAGATTTCTTACATAAAAGGAACAGTGAATTGAGTGACAGATGCATTGAGTCAAAGACCTTGCATATTTTTGGTGTTGCCTCTTCAGATGAATCTATGTGAAAATATTCTAAGTTTACAACGCGATGATGACTGGTACAATGAGGTCAAGGATTTTATTGGAAAAAACACAATGATGGTACCAAGATTTGAAGGATTTATGTTTGACGACGATCGATTATTGAGGTTTAAAAAACAGATTTATGTACCACTAAATGACGAGTTGAGGATTTGATCCTAAACAAGGCTCACAGAGTAGTATACATGGCTCACCCGGGAGTCACAAAGATGAGGGTAGACCATAAACCCTTATTCTTCTGGAAAGGAATGAAGTCAAACATAGTCAAATATGTAGTCAGATGTCTAGAATGTCAGCAGGTAAAGGCTGAACATAGACATCCAATAGGATTACTACAGCCACTCGCTATTTAGAATCGAAATGGGAGGTCATTTCAACAGATTTCATTGTTGGATTGCCACTGACAACAAGGAGACATGACTCGATTTTTTTGGTAGTCGACACTCTGACAAAGAGTGCTCATTTTATTCTTGTGCGTACGATGTATCATGCACCTAACATAGCTATATTTTTCATCAGTGAGATTGTGAGGCTACATGGAATGCCTAAGAGGATTATATTCCATCGAGGATCGGTGTTTACCGAATGATTTTGGACTAGTTTCCAAGAGGCCTTGGGAACCCAAATTAACTTTAGTACTGCATATCACCCAAAGACTGATGGGAAGACCAAACGAAAAAACTAGACCTTTGAAGACATGTTGCGCATGTACATGATGGACCAACAAAAGCATTGGGAAGAATTCTTGCCACTGGTAAAATTCACCTATAACAACAATTACCAAAGCACCATTAAGAGGGCACCCTTCGAGTTTCTTTATGGGTGACCATGTCAGATGCATTTGAGTTGGGATTGGGTTGATGATAGGGTCCTGGTGGGACTAGAAGTGATCCAAGAAATGGAATATTAAATGAAAACTATAAGACAAAGGATCAAGGAAGCACAGGATCGACAGAAGAGTTATGTCGATGCGCGTCGTGTCGACCATAGTTACGATGTGGCGATCGAGTATTTAGCGGTTGAACCCACATAAGAATTAAATCAAGTTTGTAAAAGGGGATAAACTATCTCCTAGGTTCGTGGGATCCTACGAGATTATGCAAAAGAGAGGCCCGTGGCCTATTGACTAGCCTTACCTGATTCTTTGAGGCATATGCATGATGTTTTTCACGTATCTATTTTGAGGCATTATATTAGTAATCCTACACATGTTTTGACTTGATCACCTTGCGGGTGTCAGATGAGGGTGTTCTCACAGCTGAGATGATCTGCATCTTGGATCATCTCATCTGAGAGCTATGACATCGAACAGTAGATCAGGTCAAGATCCAGTGGGACAACTATAGTCCACACTCGACAACCTTGGAGGACGCATATGATATGTGCCAACAATTTCCATTTGTGTCGATTGATAGACTTATGATACTATGATACACCTTATTTTGACATTTATATACTGTGAAACTTTGGGACAAAGTTTAAAACAAGAGGGGGTGTATGTAACATCCCACCCCTGAGCGCACTGAGCGAACTTGTTCTTAGAGGACACTTTCTTGCAAGTGATCCAGATTATTATATTATTGGGAATTCGATTATGATTACGAGGCATTATGGATATGATGACATGTTATTTTGTTGTGTTTATATAGGCAGGTTCTATTGACTTGGTTCTCCTGAGTGTGCAGGATTTTGGACCTTGAGGATGCAGAGGCATTGATGAAACCCTTGGACTCCGGATCAATTCAAGGAGTGGACTATTGGGGTTTGATTGTTGTATACATATGACTTATATGCATCTAATTAGATGTTATGATTAGGGATTTTATTTCTGACATGATTCGTTGATGATGCAAGTTGATGATAGCTTTCCGACCAGACTCACATGGGGAGTAGAGGGGGCACGCACGACTACTAGAGACGTTGAGGGAGAGGTGTGGACAGCATCCCCGCCACAGCCTACTAGCACTCTCTTTATGGCTCGAACTGTAGGTTAATGATTACCTAGTTTGAGAAGACCCACTATCTCGTGAGGGCCAACTGTGAAAATTTCTCACGATGATTCTAAGGGGAATGCAATAAGGCAGGAGCCTTATTCCTTAGAGGCCCTTAGTCTCCCACAAGATCACCTGGTGGAGTATTGACTCCAGGGGTTTTGATGTCTACCAATTCTATCAAGAGGCGAGTGGCACCCTTGGAGCATGGAGTGCATCCTAAACGACACGNGCTCGAACTATAGGTTAATGATTACCTAGTTCGAGAAGACCCATGATCTCGTGAGGGCTGACTGTGAAAATTTCTCACGATGATTCTAAGGGGCACGCAATAAGGCAGGAGCCTTATTCCTTAGAGGCCCTTAGTCTCCCACAAAATCACCTGGTGGAGTATTGACTCCAGGGGTTTCGATGTCTACCAATTTTTTCAAGAGGCGAGTGGCACCCTTGGAGCATGGAGTGCGTCCTAAACGACACGTCGTGCAAGGGAAACAGAATGAGGCAGGTGGCACCCTTGGAGCACCTAATGCATCCTGAAGGGCACGTCTCATTGTTAAATAATAAATGAATAAACCGATATGGAATTGGAATGAATAATGTGATGAGAAAGATTTAAAACATTTTCCCTAATAAAATGTTGCCCAGCCTAGGAAAATAAAGTCTAGGTCTAAGTGATACTTGTGATAATATATATATATATATAATGATAATCATCATTAATCATGTGACGAGAAGGGGGTAAACAATTCTATTAATTTATAAAAATATGTTGGGGGGTAAAATTTAAAAAGGGGGAAAGGGGGGAAATAATTGGTTTTCTACATATGCTAATTAAAAATTTAGTAATTAAAAAGGAAAAGGGGGAAAAGGTAATTTTATACACTTGCCAATTTGAGTTTTAAATGAAAAGGGAAAGAGGGAAATTTAAAAGAATTAGGAAACTAGGAAAAAGAAGGAAACATGAAAAAAAAGGGGAAGCACAAGGAAAACATAGAAAAACTAACTTAGTAAGGTATCTAGCATTTAAGAACTTTCTAAATTAAACTCAACTAGTAAATTAGTAAGGGGGCAAGTCATTAAAATGTGTAAGGGATTATAGGGACATGTAGGAGAGATTCTAGGAATGCTTTTAGGTGGGTGAGGGAAATAGGAGTAATTAATTAATTAATGAATGAAATTAATTTATGGTGCTATGAAGGGGATGGGTGACACATGTACGGGGAGGATTTTTATGAATTAAGTTATTGAACAATAAATTAAAGAGGATTTTGGGAAAGTAAATGACTTATAAAATCTATATAAAGGAGGGAGGAGGAGGAGGATGGATCTCCTCTGTTATGCGTAACATTACGCTGCAGAATTTTAGACTTGACTGACTTAGCTTGTGGGAGTTGGGATACCCAGCTCAGTGAGGAGTGGTAGCTTGGCCTTGCGAGGTGAGATGGGAGCTAGTTGTTCTCTAGTTTAGTGTGCATGGCCCCTTTACAGCTCAGGGGGATAAGGGGGAAGAAGAGTACCCCTAGCATTGGCTGGGAGGTACCAGTGAAGTCTCATCGGTCGGCAAGCAGGAGCTGCACAGAGCGTGCAGGACAATGACTTAGAGCGGACGACTTGGGATACAATATTCTTACTTTTATTCTTCATGGTAGATTATTATTGACCTTACGCTTTCATTTATGTTCTTTTAACTGTGTAAAGAAGGTGTTCGACTTAGTATTTTAATTGATAATTTAATTTCCCCATAGTCTTAAGCTCACTGTAGATTTGATTCTCGTGGCTTTCAATCCCTGAACGTTGTAACAGTCCTTTTGGTTTTGTTGCTTGTTTTGAAGAGTTGTACCTTTTACTTTGTCCTCATCCCTAGTTCATCAGTCCATGCCTGAGCAGTCGGCCAGGAGAGGAATCGACGGTTGTCAGTTCGGTGCACAATGACCTATAGATTCTAATGCTCTTCTTTTTTCTGTGTGGATGATGAGCAAAGGATAGTTGTTAGTCGTCTACCCTATTGACTGATTCATGGTTGAATGATCGTCTTTACGCCTTCCTTTTGCATGATTGACTCCTACATTTGATGGTTTATTGTTGCGATCCTCTACTACCTTCGTTGTTCTTCTTGGAGTCAACACCTGCATTTCTTTAACCTTGGGTGACAGGGAATTTACCCTTTTTATGGCAACGAATTCACACCTAGAACGACTGCGTTTTTAAAGTGTGAATTTCTTTTAACTTTGCATTCTCACAACCTCTTATAATTGCGAATTCGTTTTTATGGGAATGACTACGTCTATGATTTTGTATTTACCTTTTTTTTTAATGCCTTGTGACTGTACTACTGTGTTTTATGACTATGTGATTGCTTACAGCGAAATTCAATAGATGCAACAACCTTTATTTAACTCAGCAATATTTATCTATAGTTATTCAGTGAATTGTTATTGGGCTTTAGTTTATTTTATTATATTGGTTCCAGTTTAAGGGACAACGGTTCAATTCCATAGTTAGCAAATCATTCCTATCAATGACAGCGATGAATTTTGGACCGCGTTTTTAATATATTAACTAGCATTATCATATTTTTTTAACACAACGCTTTTCGTTTATTTAGCTCAACATTGATCTTTTTACTCTGCAATTTAGATTTATAACAACGATTTACCTATTGTTTTTACATAGCCTTTTTAGATTATTTTGTATTACACAGAAACTCATTTATTATGACAACGATTAAACATACTTGTGTTATCATATCTGGATATATGTATCGGTGTTTAGACAACGATTATATTATGTCTGTGTTGTAGATTTTGATAATCCCAGCAGAGAATGACAATGATCCACCTGCATTCTCAATGTACATTGACAATGAATTTCATTGTGATATGTCTGAGTTTTTGATAGTCTGCATTTTCGTTAGGTTTTAATGGGCAGCGTTTTGAGATATAGAATGGGATAGATATTTTGCTATGTATCAAGGGATAGTCAAATCATGTGGTTGATAGACGACATATTTATGTATTTATTGTGCACATAGATTCATAATTATAGCGAAATTATACCATGGCATGGAAATGATCCATACATTGGTGGATAGCGAAGGTTTTACAGCGTGAAGGCCAACTAACACGATTTTTATTCAACGAAATTTTACACAAAATCTTAAAATGATTTTTACAGTGATTTCCTTAATTTAGTCTTAGACAGTGAATTGGGTTAGCTAGCATTTCCCTTAAACCTTTTTGTTATTCAACAAAATCTGATATATCCCAGTGATGGTACTATGTTATCACAGTAAGTATATTTAGTGTATTGATAGCGATATTTTAGTGTCTATGCTTGGCATGCCAACTCCCTAACTATTTCTGATTCTCCTCTTTATTGAATCCCAGCCCTTTAATCGACCTTCATGCTGAATAACTCCCATGCTGATTGTTCGAATAGGTTGTCAGTAAAGTACTCAGTGAAATTCCCTTAAATTTATTTCGTTCACATATTTTTTTTACTGTGAACAATTTACCCAGCGTTTACACTGCCTTACATTAATTTCTTACAATGAGGCTAATGGTCTGCATTGCCGAATTTTGGGTACCCACCAGTGAACAATTAACCAACAACATGAAAATAGCCCGCTTTAATGGCATTTTATTTATTCAACAGTTTCTTTTAATGTTAAGAAACAACTTTTTATTTTTTTGTATGGTTAATATAGCTAGATGGCATGTTGTGATTTAAATTGTTAATAAGTGTTATAATTGTAGCATTCTACTTGATATTGTTAACATTGTAATATAAGGTTAATCGCTAAGTTAGATTGTAATTATGTATTAATTTAGAATTGCCCAATTATATTGTATTTATTATTTATAGTTTAGTATTGTTTTAATTAGACTTGCTAAATTGATTTGTAATTTATGTTAAATTAGATCGTACATTAATGACTAATCTGTAATTTAGACTCGCTAAATTTGATTGTGTTTAATGTTAGATTAGATTGTATATTAATGACCAAATTGTAATTTAAACTTGCTAATTTAGATTGATAATCGATGTTAAAATGGATTGTAATTGTTGACTAGTTTAGACTTGATGAATGGTCGGGTTGTTGGTGAAGTCGTGTTTTAGCTTGCACTTTCTTCGAGCGACGTCATCATGCATCTTGTCAACCAGTTGCTCGAGGTGTGGGTGTAGTCTTCTTGCCAGTTGTTTCATATCCTAGCGCGCCGGTTTTCTTGAGTCCTTGGTCCCATTAGGATATGTTGCATCAAGGTTATTTACATGTCTATCACCTGGGGACGGCATGATTTCTGATGAGGGGATCATGGCACGCCCTATTGGATAGCAGCGAATGATAACTTGGACGGATTCGGTGCCTTCTTTGTGAGTGTTGTTGAGTGTTGTAAGTTTTCTTTTGGCGCATGGGTTGAACGCCTTCATGTGTTGGGTTCGCGCACCTTGAGGTTCTAGTCTTTGTTCATCAAGGTTGTTGTGTCAGGAGGGGGATGTTTTCCCTTAGATTGTAGGCATGGTCATCTTTGTGTCGGGCGGGTAGTAATTTCTCTCTATTGCTTTACGCATGTTTCACCCAGCTTCCCTTGTGCTAGTGCCTAGAGTCATAGTTGTCTGTTGTCTATTCTGCTGGTGTGGTGCTCGTCGTCAGATGTGTTGTTTAGCCGTAATTGTTGTTGTCATCCTATTTAAAAAAAAGTCTTTCTCTTTTCTTTGCTTTTAGTCATAATGGTTGAGGGGGTGTTACAAAGTAATATGTTGCATCTTCTCAAGAGTGATCCATCCCAAATTTAGTTTCAAGAAAAACTGTTTATATTTCGCTTGATATTGTTGTTGGTTGTAAGGATCTTTGTGATTTGGATGACAATAAGGCATACAAATTTCTTATGGATATTGTTTGTTGAATCTCTCTTTCACTTTTGATGCTTCTGTTAATTCTATTGGATCAATGTTTGTTCCATTATTTTAGGTCTGGAAAGTATTTTGTATCATTTTATGGGATTAATCATAGTTCCCTTGTCGACCATTGATCCTATACTGACGATTTTACGTGACATTTTTCGTTGTAACTATTTTTCATCTTCTAACTTATTAATTTGTTCAATCAAGTTTTGATAACGACTTTTAAGGTCACAAATTTCATCATCCTTTCAAATAACTTCTTTTCAAAATATTGATTATCTTTCTCTAAATTTTTATCCCCTTGCATTTTATTCTTTAATTTCTTGATTTGTGTAATCAAGATTTGATTATGATTTTTCAGATGACAAATTTCTTCCTCTTTATTAGCAACAACTTTGTCAAATTCTTCCTGCCTTTTTTGTACCGTCATTTGATCATCCTAGTTTATCATCTTTGAAATATTCTTAGAATATTCTGACGATGGATATTTTGAATGTGAYGCCATTGTTATGTCCTRGAGCGTAATTKTTTTCTTCTTGTAATAAAAAGTCAAATTTTATTTTTACCACATTTAAGATAAAGATRCCTAGTGTTTCTAGCCAGGTTAAACCAAGAATTATACCAACATTGGATTTAGTCATTTTTGTAACATCGAATTTAGATATGTATTTATAACCTCCAATTGTTACTTGTAGATTCTTAATTTGTGTCTTTCGAAAATTCTTTTCGATTATATTTGACTCTAAAATTGATAATTCATTGGAAATATCAATATTGATGTAATTTTCCTTCTTGTACGGACAAATCACAACATTAATATTTTTTCCTTAAACACTTCCTCTGACTTTTAATATATAAAAAAAAGGTGTTGAAAGTCCTTTATGCGTAAACCTTCCTTCGTTTATGTTAAAATCCAATGTTTTCCCTTCATTGGAAACTTCCCTTCACACTTGTCTCACTTTTACTTGTATAATTCCTCCCTTCATTTATGTTAAAATCCAATGTTTTCCCTTCATTGGAAACTTCCCTTCACACTTGTCTCACTTTCACTTGTATAATTCCTCATATATATATATATA
>JZKD02S0314498.1:165930-177700 GCA_000966675.3 Picea glauca
GTGTTTTAGAAGAAGGATCATTATTCTCTCTATAGATGTTAGGATTGGACCTTCTAGTATCCATAGCCATATTTTTACTTTCAACATTTCTTGCCACCCTAAATGCATTCTCCAACGATTTGGGTTCCCAAAGGTGAACCTCATGTTGAATGTTATCCCTTAAAGTTCCTATGAATACATCAATCAAGTTCTCATTTGGAATATTTGTTACCTTTATATTCAATCTTTGGAAGTTCTCAATGTGCTCTATAACTGAACCCTTTTTATTGAGATTTATCAATTGGCTAAAGAAGGTATTGCTCCTTGTATCCTCATAGTGTATGTGGCACATTATGTAGATCAAAGAATTGATCCATCTGAAGTATCCATGTGATAGGGTCCTTTCCATCAAACTTCCTCATATCGATCTTAGGAACGTGGTTGGTCTTCAACCCAAAGTTGGAGTTTCTCCATTCTTGATTCACCGTCCTTGTGTCCTCATCATGAATTTCATGGGATACATTTTCACTTTCAGGTGTCCTCTCTATTACGAAATGTTTCAATCCTTCCATGATCTCCTCTTTTAAACCATCCATCTTAGTATTTATTGCCTCCAACTTATATTCCATCTCTTATAGTTCATATTTTGTTATTGTCTTCTTTTTTAAATCATTTATGTCCCTACGCATTTCTTCACCTTCATCAAAAGTCCAAGTAGGATTATCTAGAGGATTATTTGGTGTAGAAGTTCCCTTTTTTGGTGGCATGTTGGCCAAGTATCACTTTAAAACTTGATTTTGAGGTGGTTCTGCTAGACAATATCCCTTTTTATTGTATCTCCAAATTTCGGCCCTTCTGAGTATGGAATTTTCTTTTTTGTAGGTCTCTGATATTTCTTCTCTGCAATGCCACAGGTCTGATCAAAATTGTATGTGCCAAGTGGAATTTACAGTAACTTCCCCACAACTTGCTGATTTTTTCCTTTCCAGGAGATGTCACTTGTATAGCGTTCCCCACACAAAATAATTGATATAAAATTCTGAAACTCATACCAGAACTATTAAGTTTTGTCCACTATCCAATGCAAATGGTCTCACTCAATTTGGATACTCTAGGAAAAAATTATGATTGTTTTACCCGGAACACCTTCTTGAGACTAGTCAATAGGACTAGTTAGATACCCTATATTCCACAGGATGTATCTACAAATTTAAGATGACCCAGAAGCTAAAAATGTTACCACAGATACGTTACTAATTTATGTGAATAGCCTCCAGATTTCAAGGTCTGAAACTTTACAAAAAACAATTTATAGTGAAAATTCCACAATAACTCAATTCAGGATGATTCCAGAACCTTATCTTAGAAAGGTTATATCTCCAAACGTATAAGGCATAAGTATCTGAAATTTTAACCCAATGTACCTTTCTTTGTATAATTTGAGCCATTCCTTCTTAATCATTGTATAAAAAAATTTATAGAGAAAATTACAAGGTGTCTCAGATGTAGTAGTGAAACCCCAAGACCTTGAGCTCTGATACCATATGTTAGGAACCAAATATCAATATATCATATAAAAACATCAGAATAAGTACTCAACACCTTGAAAAAGAGATAAATTCATATAATAAGCCTCTTCGAGGGGGAAACCTCCTTATTCCCACATAAATGTCCAATTACAAGATGGTTCCAAATGAAAATGTCTCCTTGGTATATATAGGAGACTAGGAGGTATAATTACCACGAATGGATTAAAGTCAACATAAATAAAATAATATTACTAATGTAATATGCCCCAATTAAGGGGTAATGATCCACTATTTAAGGCTTATCACAATACAGTGTGAAGTCATGATCTCTAGTATAACAGAGACCATAATCCAACTTACCCTTAAGGTATCTCATCACATGATTTTCAATTACAAGGTGAACACATCTAGGCTCCACCAGATACCGACTCAAGATGTTCACAGTAAAGCATATATTTGGCTTGGTATTCATCAAATACATCAATGCTCCAATAATTTGTTTGTATTGAGTAGAATCGACCAACTCTGACGAAGTATCAACCAGGAGCTTCAAATTCGTTTCCATGGGTGTGTTCATGGATTTACATTCCAACATGTCAAATCTCTTCAGTATTTCAACTGCATACTTCCCTTGGTTAAGGAAGATCTTATGTGGGCTATGCCAAACTTCAAGACATAAGAAATAATGCATTGGGCCTAGGTATTTCATCTCAAACTCTATGGTGATATTATTCTTACAATTTGTGATGAGATTTTATTCTCTAGTCAGGAATAAATCATCCACATATAGTAGCAATATAACTAGCTCATCATTCATAACCTTGAAGTAAAGTTTAGAATCAACTTTACTCTTGGTAATTCCCAATCTCATTAGGAAACTATTAGTTCTTTCATACCAAGCTCTAGGAGCTTGCTTCAACCCATACAGAGATTTCTTCAACCTGGATACATGAGTCTTTCTATTTTCAACTTCAAACCCATGTGGTTGTTCTATATACACTGTTAAATTTAGATATTCTATTAAGTTCTTTTCAATTTACTAGAAAATAATAGCATAAGCAGGATCACTGAGAGAAACACAATCACAAGGTACATATCATTTTATCCTAGGCAACCCTCATTGGGGAGAAAACCTAGCAAAAAATTCCTTAATATAGATTGTCAATACAATGCCAAGATAAAATACCAAACCACCAAGAATATCCAAGGCTAAGCATGTGCCTCTCTCTTCTCCTTATTCTAATTGTAGCTTCGTTCAAAACTTGCGCACTAGATGAATGACTTGAGTGAGTGTCTGAATGAGGCATCATCCTATCTTATTTATACTAGTTGATAGGCGTTAGGGTTATGTCTCTTCACCAAGCAGGGACAACTTCTTCAACTAGTGGTTAAAACCACTTTAATTATCCCTAGAGGTCAACTTTACAAACAAAACCATATAACTATGGTTTGACCAATTCACAAAAGGGGATTTGGTCTTATAAAAATCCTGACATGATCAATCCAAAAAATTGGATTTGATCTATAAGATAATAACTCAATTATAATTAGAATATTCTTCGCAGTTACAATATTTCAACACTCCCTCTTAACAAGAAGGGTATTCTACAACATCATCAGGAGAGAGAGAGAGAGGGGGGGGGAAGCAACATCATCAACATCTGGAACGTCGACTAGCACATCTATAAATCATCAGAATTTTTTCTCATCATCAATAACATCATCTTTCACAACATGGAGTTGGAGTAGCATCATCATCATCATCTACATCAACATAAATTAGCATAACGCTAAGGCAACAACATCATCAACACCATCATTAATAGCATAATGTTAGTACAACATCATCAACAATAGCATGAGGTTGATACATGATCATCAACAATGGCATGAGGTTGATACAACAACAATATCAACACGAGGCTAAGATAACAACATCATCATCATATAGCAACATAATTAGGCAGGTGCAACAACAAAATTTTGTGTTACTCTCACAAATAGTTCTTACCGGACCTTCGGGACGTGACCAGGAGTCATAATATTCCCTAAGATATAAAATCCTAATGGAACTACCACCCGGTACTTTGACAAACTATCCTTACCGAACCTTCGAGATCTACCCAGGAATCATAATATTCCCTAGGATATAAAATCCTAATGGAGCTACCACTACTAACCACAACTGGCATATACATGCACAGGTACTCTGACAAACAATCCTTACTAGACCTTCGAGATCTGTACAGGGATGATTAGTCTCCTAGGATATAAAATCCTAACTAAGCTACCCATTGTTGGTCAGGATACCATAGTATCATCAACATCACTCCCCCTTTTGAGGGAGGTCCTTTTGGACTATGCCAATCTTGTCTCAGAATTATTCAAACTTTACACGAGATAGAGGTTTGGTTAACACATCTGCAACCTGCTCATCTGTACCAATATTTTGGAGCTTTATAGCTCCTCTCTGCACCATATCATGAATGTAGTGATACCGGATTTCTATGTGCTTCAACTTATCATGGAAAACAGGGTTCTCTGCCATCTTTATGAAACTTTGGTTATCACATAGAATCATAGTGGATTCCATCTCCAGATAGAATAGACATGTCAACAACTTCTAAATCCATATGGCTTCACAACTAGCGGAACATGTTGCAATGTATTCCGCTTATGTCGTGCTGAGAGAAATACTGGATTGCTTCCTGCTCTACCATGAAGTCATGGTTGATCCTAGACTGAAACAACATCTTGAAGTTCTCTTTCTATCAGAAACACTTCTATCTCAATCTAAATCAGTATATCCATATAGTCTGAAATCATGATCTCCAGTATAACAGAGACCATATTCCAACGTACCCTTTAGGTATCGCATCAAATGTTTTGCATCTACAAGATGAACACGTCTAGGATCTACCAAATATTGACTCAAGGTGTTCACAACAAAACATATTTCTGTCTTGGTATTCGTCGGATACATCAACGAACCAATAATTTGTCTGTACAGAGTAGAATCAACCAATTCTAATGAAGTATCAACCAAGAGCTTTAGCTTTGTTTCCATGGGTGTGTTCATGGCTTTGCATTCCAATATGTTAAACCTCTTCAGTATTTCAACTACGTACTTCCCTTGGTTAAGGAAGATATTCTCTGGGCTCTGCCAAACTTCAATACCTAAGAAATAATTGATCAGGCCTAGGTCTTTCATATCAAACTCTGCAATGAGCTTATTCTTACAATCTGTGATGATATTTTCTTCTCCCGTCAAGAATAAATCATCTACATATAGTAGTAATATCATTGTCTCATAATTCATAACCTTGAAGTAAATGTTAGAATCAACTTTAATCTTGGTAAAGCTCAAGCTCGTCATGAAACTATCAATTATTCTGTACCAAGATCTGGGAGCTTGCTTCAATATGTATAGATCCTTCTTCAACCTACAGACATGAGTCTTTCTATATTCAACTTCAAACCCTTGTGGTTTTTCTATATATACTTCTTATTCAATAACACCATTTAAGAAGGTTGTTTTCACATCCATCTAATGTAACTTCCACTTCATCTTGGCTGCAAAAGATATGATTGTTTTGATAGAAGTGTATCTGGCTATAGGAGAAAACGTCTCTTCATAATCAATGCCTTCCTTTTGAGAAAAGCCACGAGTTACAAATCTTTGTTTATGTTTTTCAATACTTCCGTCTGCAGCATGTTTTATCTTGTATAACCATTTGGAAGATACCACGTATTTGTCTTTAGTCTGGGAAATATTTCCCATATGTCATTCTTTATAATGGATTGGTATTCTTATGTCATGGAATCCACCCATTCTTTCTTCTAAATGGCTTCTTCAAAGCATGTAGGTTCATCTTCTATGAGATCACACATCAAGGCCATATAACTTGAGAATGGTTTAGGTTTCTTGCTTTGTCTCATGGTTCCTTCTGGGGAACCATACTTCTCTCCATATTGAATAAGTTCCCTTTCCTAAGTTGGCTTTCTCTTGTGAGAGATCGTCATATAGGGAGGTTCTTGAGATTCTATCATATCATGATGTTTTGGAATCTCATCATCAGGGGTAATTGTGACTTCCTTCACTAGTTCTACAACTCTGGGAGCTACATGTTCTTCTTTGTTTCTTCAAGTTGGCATCTCCTTGATCTCATGAGTGTTGCATATTCATTAAAGTTTACATCTCTGTTGATATCAATATGATGGTAACTTGGTATATAAATTCTAAAGGCCTTAGAGACCTCACAGTATCCAACAAATATTCCCTTCTTTCCTGAGGGATCCAACTTAGTTCTCCTTTCTTTCGAAATGTGTACAAACAGTCGACAGCCAAATATTTTGAGATATATTAGTTTTGGCTTCTTTCCAGAGAACATTTCTTCGAGGTTTTTAATCCAAGTTCACTATGGGATAATATGTTTTGTACATACATTGTTTTTCTTGCTACTTTGGCCCATAAGTGCATTGGAAGATCTTGATCGTGAATCATAGTCTTCATTGCTTCCATTATTGTTCTATTCTTTCTTTCTGCAACACCATTTTTCTAAGGATTATAGGGAGTGGTGATCTCCCTCTTAATCCTTGAATCTCTGCAAAAGATTACAAATTCCTTTGAGTTGTATTCTCCTCCATTATCTGGCCTGGGTATCTTGATTTTTCTTTCAAAGAGATTTTCTATCAAGGCTTTGAATTCTTTGAATTTTCCAAGTACTTCATCTTTCGATTTCAATAAATAAACCCAAGTCTTGCAAGAATAATCATCAATAAATGACACGTAGTGTAGTGTACACTTTCACTACCGAGGTTTCCAAACCTCACTCTAACCAATCTGTACAGGGATTTTATACATAATTCGTACAGATATTATAACCACATGCATTTAAACACAATTAAACACACATAATTCTCAGAGTAAAGTATATAAGTTACTGCTACAATTAAACAAGCCATAGCATTCAACAATAACTCATTTACACAGCAGAAAACATGATACATAAACAGCACAGTCGTGCTCAACGTGATTAAAGCATAATTCAAATACTTATCTTTGAACAGTTGTAGAAATCACCAACCAAGTGCAGGCCTTCCACGAACCTCCCAGCCTTAGACCACACTATTCATCATCTCAATAGTAGGTCACCCCCAAGCTGGAACCGAGCTCCACCCCAAGGCAAGGAATCCTAGGCTAGGCTGAGGTTACAGGGAAGATAGCACATACACATCCACCAGGAAGAAAGCTCTCCCAGGAATCTCCCACGCTCACTGCCCACAGACCCTCATTCCCCACATGCATGTTCCACCCCAGGAGAGTGCACCTTCTCTGTCACCTAGATAGTCCTTCGGCTGCCAGTCTCCCTTACCTTGGGTTACAGGAACAGACCGGACCGAAAGCTACAGGGTTCCTTCCAGGAGTTCTCTTCTCCCTTTGCGCACTCTCTCACCAAGAGGAGTCGCTCACAGGCCAACAAGCCTCACACAGTCCAGTACTGCGTAGTCACAACAATCCACGGGGAACACAAACAAGGCTTCCCCCAAACCGGTTCATCAATTACAGAATGATCTCACGGTGAAGTTTTCGGAACAAGGCTCCACGCATAGGCTAGCTCAGCTTCACCGAATAACACAGCCACTTCCACTCAATTCAGCACAGGCTTCTTGTTCCAGGAACGCGCACACGGGTTTCCTCAGATACACGGGCTTTCTCAGAGACAAACACAGACTCCACGTTCAATGAACAGGGTGTACATGGTTTTCTCAGGGACAAACACAGACTTTCCTCTGTATCGGTATTACACGCAAGTCTCTTGCAGACTGGCTTACATGGATCTCACTCAGGACAGTCGGTTCGAATGGATGCCAACCCCCTTCACGACTTATTGCATCTGTTTTATTTGCATGCACCAGGGTCGACACTTGTCACCCGGGGAACTGCATGCGTTCCATCTGTATGCCTTCCTCCCACCACTTGGGAATTCACGTGTCCTTCAAAAAGGACTTAGGATAAAATAATATGCACATGGATTTTTAGGAAATAATATTAAAATATTATTCTAGGCCTAAGCCCCCTAGGCTTAGCCCCTAGGCTTAGCCCCTAGGATCAACACTCAGCCCCTTTCCCACCTTCCATCCCCTAATTCCTTTCCCAATCTATGGACGCTCAGTCCCCCATCACTCATTCATCGTGGTTGGTCTGCACTGGCGATGTTTATATTAATTGATCTGCATACATACAATTACATCAACAGGCTCCTGGCCTTCAACACTTAGGCTCCCTGGCCTAACAAAACACATAATCCTACAACTTATACAAAACTTGTCTCACCAGCCTATAGAACACATTTACAATTCTTTTCATATAACATGATCTGTAATGGGGCTCAGCCTTGGGGACACTACAATCCCCCTCCCCTTATTTTTGCACTGTCCTCAGTGCAACTTACACTGTCTCTGCAAGTATTTCAAAATTTTCAAAAAGATGCGGGTACTCTGCCTGCATTACTTCTTCATGCTCCCATGTCGTGTCCTCGGGACCATACCAGGTCCACTGGACCTTTACAATCCCTATAGCTCGATTTCGGAGCTGCTTGTTTTTCCTGTCCAATATGCGCACAGGATGCACTTGTAGGACACCTTCTAGTTCCACTTGAATCACAGTCCAATCGATAACATGATTAGCATTAGGTACATATTTCTTAAGTAGTGAAACATGAAACACATTATGTACAATCATATATGCAGGTAATGCAAGCATGTATGCCACTGGCCCAATCCTTTCCAGGATCTCAAATGGCCCACAAAATCTTACTGCCAACTTGGCGCAACTTCCCAATCTCAGGGAACTCCTGTTAGCTTTCACTTTCAGGAAAACATGGTCACCCACTTTGAATTCTTTATGGGTTCTGTTACTATCAATGTAACGTTTCTGCCTGTCCTGGGCAGCTTTCAAATTCTGTTTGATTTTGATCATCTGATCTTCCATCTCCTTGAGTAGTTCAGGTCCAACTACTGTTCTATCAGCTGGATTATCCCAATTCACTGGAGTGTTGCACTTTCTTCCATAAAGTGCTTCGAATGGGCTCATCTTCAATGATGCATGGTACCCATTATTGTAAGCTAATTCTACCAAATGCACGTAGTCTTCCCACCTTGATGGTTTATCCATCACATACATTCTCAGCATGTCTTCTATTACTCTGTTTACCCTCTCTGTTTGTCCATCAGACTCGGGATGATATGTTGTACGAAAGTTTAGATTCGTTCTGAATCCCTTGAACAGTCCTCTCCAGAAATTCGAAGTGAATTTCGAGTCCCTATCAGACACAATTGTCTTAGGAATTCCATGTAGGCGTGCAACTTCTTTTAAAAAGATATCAACAACATCTGCTGCTCTATGAGTGGTTTTCTGTGGAATAAAATGGGTAGCTTTAGTAAGCTTGTCCACCACCACCATGATTGAATCATGTTGCTTGCTTGTTCTGGGAAATCCTATGATAAAATCCATTGTTACCACGTCCCATTTCCACTCAGGAATAGGTAAAGGCTGCAACAACCCTGCTGGATGTATGTGCTCAGCCTTGACCTTCTGGCATTCCATACATCTGGCGATGTATTCAGCAATTTCCTTCTTCATACCTGGCCAAAAATAATGGCTTTTGACTGCTGCCATAGTCTTCTGATATCCAGGATGACCAGCATAAGTAACATTATGCACTTCTTTTAGAATTTCCAGCTTCAATTCTCTGTCTTTAGGTACATACACTATGTTTTTATATAGAAGTAGACTCTTCGTTCCTAAGGTATAACCTTCCTCGGTCTGTGGTCTCTCATGTTGTTGTAGCTTTGATACAAGTCTTTTGTACTGCAAATCAACATTTGCAGCGTCCACAATTCTGTCTTTCAACTCAGTTATGTACATGCTAATGGATGTAGCATGTAATTCATGCACTTTTCTGTTGAGTGCATCAGCCACTTTATTTTCTTTCCCTTTGATATGCCTGATATCAAATTCATATTCGCACAGAAATTCCAGCCATCTAATTTGCCTGGCAATTAGGGTTGGCTGATCAAATAAATACTTCAGACCATTGTGGTATGTTCTTAATTCGAATTTCTTGCCCATGAGGTAATGTCTCCATTTCCTCAATGCATGGACAACTGCGGCCAGCTCTAAATCATGAGTGGCATAATTCTTCTCATGCTCTTTCAGCTTTTGGGATTCATAACAAATTACAGATCCCTCTTGGCTGAGAACTCCTCCCAGCCCTTCCTTACATGCATCCGTGAACACTACGTAATTCTTACTTGGATCAACAATATTTAGGATCGGTGCACTAGTGAGCAGTTGCTTCAATTGCTGGAAGTTGCTCTCACATTCATCAGTCCACTGAAAATTCTTCTCCTTCCTTTACAAGGAAGTGATAGCATGAGCTATCCTTGAAAATCCGGCTATGAACCTCCTATAATAACCTGCCAGACCCATAAAGGATCTAACTTCTGTCACATTTCTTGGCGCTGGCCACTCTTGAATGGCCTGTACCTTCTCAGGATCCACAGCGATCCCCTCTTCAGAAATAATGTGTCCCAGATAATGGATCTGCTTTTGATAAAATGAGCACTTGCTCAGTTTTGCATAAAGCTGGTGTTCTCTCAACACCTGCAGCACCATTCTCAAGTGTTTCTCATGTTCTTCCTCTGTCTTGGAGTACACCAAGATATCGTCCAAGAATACTATGACGAACTTGTCCAAATAATTTCTAAACACTCCATTCATTAAGCACATGAAGACAGCAGGTGCGTTGGACAGTCCAAACGGCACCACTGTAAATTCATAGTGACCGTACCTTGTTCTAAAGGTCGCCTTGCTGATGTCTTCATCTTTTATCCTCAGTTGATGATATCCAGATCAAAGATCTATTTTCAAAAATACTTTCGCATCCTTTAACTGATCAAAAAGATCATCAATCCTTGGCAGAGGATACTTGTTCTTGACAGTGACTTTATTCAACTGTCTAAAGTCAATGCACAGCCTCATCATCCCATCTTTCTTCTTCACGAATAGGACTGGGGCTCCCCACGGTGACACGCTGGGATGAATGTAGTCTTTCTTTAATAGCTCTTCGAGCTACAATTGCAACTCTTTCAGCTCTGGTGTGCTCATTCTATAAGGCGCTTTCGAAACTGGAGCTACTCCAGGCATCAGATTTATAGAGAAATCAATGTCCCTCTTCGGAGGTAGTCCAGGAACCTCCTGAAACACATCCTCAAACTCTTTGAGCACCCTATGGTCTTCCATATTTGAGACCACATCTTGGAATGCTTCTTCCACCTGGGCTACAAATAATTGACAGCCTTTCTGGTAACATTTCTTCAGCTGCATAGCTGAGATTTCCCTCACAGCCACGGCTCTGGGAATTCCTTGGACTATTACCTGATTTTCCTCTTCGTCCAAACATGTGAACCTCTTGTTTCGACAATCCAGAAGGGCATGGTGTTGGTCCAACCAGTCCATCCCAATTAAGCAATCATATAAGCCTAAAGGCAGAATGTTCAATTCATCCTTAGTGCTCATTCCTTTCATGTCCACTGAACAGGACTTAACCAATTCAGTGACCTTTCTCTTGGTCCCTGTGGATAAATGCACTAACCAGGACTTCTCATGTTTTCTCTTCATTAGATGCAAACTTTCCACCACCCTAGGATCTACATAAATATGGCTAGCCCCTGAATTAATCAAAATAACAAGTGGTCGGTTGTTGATCATACCTTCCACTTCAATCATGTGTGATTGAAATTCCGCTTGCTTGTTGTCCAGGGCTGCGTAGATCCTCGGCATTCTGCTGCCCATATCCTTCACTGTTTCAGCTTGTTGAATAGCATGGACAGTTCTTGCTTTGTCTTTTCTGTGGGGGCAGTCTCTGTACCTATGATTCCCTTTACAACCCCAACACTCCATGGGTGGAGGCCTTGGCATCTTTTCACTCCCTTCAACTTTCCTGGGCTCTTTAAAAGATGACTGTCCCCAAGGACTGTTTCTGAAAAAGGAAGGCTTGCTTCCCTTCTGTCTCTGTTCTTTCTTAAACCTCTTATGGTTGTCCCAAGCCTTCCAAAAGGTGGGATTTTCTCTTTGTTATTTGTATAGGCATTTCGCTCTTCTTATGGTTTCTTCCATGGTCTTAGGATCATCGTATTGAATCTTGTCACCAATGGAAGGTGGCAGTCCACTCAGATACCTCTGAATTTTGACAGCC
>JZKD02S0314498.1:253633-265353 GCA_000966675.3 Picea glauca
GGTTTGGTGAGAATATCTGCAATCTGATCATATGTGGAAATGTGTTGGAGTTGTATAAATTTCATTTAAAAACTAGTTTTACTCTTGTAGGGATTTCGTCAAACACTGGATTCTCTGAGAGTTTGATACAACTCTGAATTTTTTTCCCAAGTGACAATGGTGATATCTTTCGATGTTCCACTAGTCTAGGTGCCATGTGAAAGCTTTGCACTAAGGTGTTAGATTGTGTGGTAACAACTCTTATTGGGGTTTGGGATCCAAGTATATTTTCAGTATGTTACATGGAATAATGTCGGCTTGTTGGCCTATATGCAATCTTGGAGATTTAATTTTAACCCTGATGACATTTCTCAAACCCACTGCGCTTTGTGGCTTAAATTTCTTGGATTGCATATCGATCTTAGACCTTCTATGGAACCATTTTCTTAATGGTTTGGTAAATTCCTAATCCTTGATAATCATTGTAACTCCTTTAGACCTAATCCTATGTTTTGTGTCATAGTGGACCTAAAGCACAAGTTGTCAACATTTGTCTTGGTTTTTACCATCAATGGAGTCTACCATCAAAACGTCCATTATCTAAACCTCATCAATGCTTACATTGCCTGTCAATCATAAGATTGTCTAATATGTGATTTCCCTCACTATAACCGTAGACCTGAGAAACCCAAGGAATATTATGTACTCCATCTTGATCCCCTCGTATTCCCACCCCTTTTTCCTCTCTCGACCCAAGCCCTAAACAAGAGGTTCTCTTCCATAAATCCCCTTAGCCTTCAACAATTTCAATATCAAACCACTCTAGGCTCTCTTTGCATTGCTTTGTCATATCCTAATCCCAATTGTCTATAATCGAGTCTATGAATACTAATGGAGGATGGACCATGTAAAAGACTAAGAGGATTGGAAGAATTGAAGAGTGTTTTCTCACATGAAGGCTCTTAATTCCTTGGATAGACTGGCTATCCAAGATATCATTAGTATAGTCCTAGTTGAAGATCTGTATAAGTTAAAGATTGACATGCAAGTTCCCTTTTGGTGACATTGGAGGTAGAGATTGTAAATTTTAAACCTTTACATTATAGTGATGCACACACATGTTCTTTTAAAATAGAGCACCTCTAACTCTCATTGTATTAACTTCGCCATTTACAATACAATATATATGATTGTGTGGCATCCAAAACCCTAATCCGTCAACTCATATTAGATGCCTTAACTTGAATTATATTACAATGGGACCAAAAAACGTTGGCCAAAAACTGTCCAAAAATAGACTAAAAATAGTGCAAAGAATATAACACATACCCAACATTCTCTCACTTCTTGTTTTGTTTGAATATAGGGGGATCAAGGATTACATAATCAACCATTCAAGGTAGCAATTCACATTGCTCCTCTACACCAAGAGACCTTCTCGGTACTTAAAGACTTGGTTAATGAAACTACAATGTTCTTCAAAATGTCCACCTTCTCAAGAAGCACCTTCTCGTCTTTAACCATGTCTTTCACAAAGTGATATTGAACATCAATGTGCTTTGTTTTAGAATAATAAGCATGGTTCTTTGCTAGAAATATTGCACTCTAACTATCACAATCTAGCCTTACAATTTGTTGTACAAAGACTTGAAGACAATCTTTGTAACAAGAAGGGTTTGTTTAAGAAAAGATCCAAGAGAATGCACAACCAACACTAGAGAAGCAACATTACACTTACATTCATTCATAAACAAAACCATAAGATAAGAGATCACTTATTCAAGAAACCTTTCATCCATCAAAACCCTAGCAATGAACATACATGAAGTATCATAGGCATCCACAAAGCATCTACTCCAAAAATTTTCTCTAACTAGCCATCCATAGCATTTTTCATAAGAGAGAAAGTTGTAGTAGACAAGTAGTCATGAATCTCCACAAGTAGCAACGACTTACAAGCGAGATGTGTTGACTTTTTGGTAATTGCAGGAGGATATTTCCCTCCTAGATGGACTTTCTTAGATGCAGAGAAGATTATGGAAGTAAGAGATCCATTGGATAAATGTTGAAATACCCTAGAAGAAAAGTCAGCCCAGAAGAATAAAGTATAATGAAAAGACACCTTCCCATAAGAGAAGTTGGCCCAGCTAAAAGGATAAGAAGACTATAAATAAGGAGGTTCCTTAGCTTATTTTTTCACTCACTCACACTCTACCAACTACACATAATCAAGGCACAAGTTTGGAGGAGGTGACGCAGTAACTACAGTTGCACAATTTATTATTGCTCAGTCTTTTGGTATCTATCTCTTGTGCGCTACTCCTTGAGGAAGTGTGCCACCTTTGTATGATGTTGTTGGTGCAACTGGGATGGTATTTCTGGTTCAACTAGCGCTTGTGCTAGGTTTTTTCTGATTGGACTTGCTTTGTGAACAGAATCTATCTAAGAAAGGTTGTTGGGTTTTTCCCCCATTTGGGGTTTTCCCAGGATAAATCTCTTGTGCTTTTTTTATCTCTTGTTTATGTTGCTATTGCTTAGTACATGATATATATGTTAATGGTAACGAAGTAAAAGAACACTAGTAACATTAATGCTCTATAAATAAGGAAAATCCAACATGGTATCACAGTTGGTTACCTTCATAACAGTTTGACCACTGGAAGAAAGATCGCTACAATGACACCTTGGAGCACCTTGCAATTGCTATACTTTGTCAAGCTCGTTGAGAAATATCACAAGGACATTGGGAATAATACCTTCACATAGCAGTTTGCCCTAACCTAACGCAGCTCCTGAAACCATCAGCATGCAATTTGGTAAAGTTTGAAAAATCAAGTTTTTTCAGTGTTAGGGTTTCTATCGGCACAAATGTCAACCAATATGAGAGTTGAGGATAGATTGGAAGGAGAATATAACTTCAAATCCTAGAAGCATATAATATAACTCATTCTATAAGAGAATGAATTATTGGATCACATCAAAAAAATGCTTCCAGAACCCGAAGACAAAGAAGAAAAGGAAAAGTTCAAGAAGAATGAGGTCAAGTCCAAGAGGATCTTGACAGACTCAATCAAGGATCACCTAATACCCAATGTATCAGAACTACAGAATGCAAAAGAGATGTTTGATTCCCTAACCAGACTCTATGAAAGAAATAACACCAGTCGAAAGCTTACCCTATGGCATTAACTCATAAATGTGACAACAAACAAGTCAAAGACGATAGCCAACTTCTTTACAAGGATCTCATAGATCAAAGACCAGTTAGTAACCATTGGAGATCCAATAGAAGATGTTGAACTAGTAACCACTATGCTAAATGGTTTCCCTCGCTCTCGGGACCCATTTTTCATTGAGAATCTCTCAAAAGGAATCTAGATTGATGTCTAAGAAACAAAAGGTAGATTATGAGGAAAATCAAGCACTTGCAGCACAAGTGAAGAAGAGAAAGGAAAGAGAAGAAGGCAGTCAAAGGAAGTCTAAGAAGCCACGTAGTAAAATGGATATGTCAAAGGTTCAATGCTTGAATTATAGGAAGATGGGACATTATGTCACACAATGTCCTCACAAACATGAGAAGGAAAAGAAGAAGAAGCACCATTCACATGCAACTAATGCTGAAGAACACAAACCCAAAGATGAAGAATTTGTATTCATTTCAGCACTCACCGGAGCCATCACTCAAGGAGGCGATACCTGGCTCATATATAGCAGTGCTTCCAAGCATATGACTAGATTTAGAAACTCTCTATCAAAATTAATAGAAAGGGACTCCTCACTTCAAGTAGTGCTTGGAGACGATTTCAAGCATGCAATCAAAGGGGTTGGAGAAACCTCCTTACAACTTGAATCAGATAAACCTCTTTCAATTAAAGCTATATTATTTGTACAAGGTTTAAAGAAGAATCTTCTATCTATTTCATCTTTAGAAGATAAAGGTTTTAGGGTAGCTTTTATGGATGGCCAAGTCCTTCTACGGCCCAAGAATTCAAGCATAAATAAAGCCACTGTGATTGGTGTCCGAGAGGGAGGATTGTATAAATTGAAGGGACACCAAGAACAAGCCCTTGTAGACAATAATGTTAGTTCTAGTGAACTATGGCATCGACGGATTTCTCACTTGAAATATAGATCATTACCAGTTTTGAGCAAAATGGTTACAAGGCTACTAGAAATCTAGATAGACCATGACAGAGTATGCAAAGGTTGTGTACTTGGCAAGGGAATCTTTACAAGCAGTGATAGCAGATCCAAAGGTATTTTGGATATCATACACTCCGATGTATGCGAATAGATGGTAGTGCCATCACTTGGAAACTTTTTATACTATGTTTTGTTCATAGAGGACTATTTCGGGAAGACATGGATCTACTTCTTGAAAGCAAAAGATGAAGTCCTTTACAAGTTTCAAGAGTTCAAGGATTTNGCTAGAAAAATTGCACTCTAACTATCACAATCTAGCCTTACAATTTGTTGTACAAATACTTGAAGACAATCTTTGTAACAAGAAGGTTTGTTTAAGAAAAGATCCAAGAGAATGCACAACCAACACTAGAGAAGCAACATTACACTTACATTCATTCATAAAAAAAACCACAAGATAAGAGATCACTTATTCAAGAAACCTTTCATCCATCAAAACCCTAGCAATGAACATACATGAAGTAGCATAGGCATCCACAAAGCATCTACTCCAAAAAATTTCTCTAACTAGCCATCCATAGCATTTTTCATAAGAGAGAAAGTTGTAGTAGACAAGTAGTCATGAATCTCCACAAGTAGGAACGACTTACAAGTGAGACATGTTGACTTTTTGGTCATTGCAGGAGGATCTTTCCCTCCTAGATGGACTTTCTTAGATGCAGAGAAGATTCTGGAAGTAAGAGATCCATTCGACAAATGTTGAAATACCCTAGAAGAAAAGTCGGCCCAGAAGAATAAAGTATAATGAAAAGACACCTTCCCATAAGAGAAGTCGTCTCAGCTAAAAGGATAAGAAGACTATAAATAAGGAGGTAACTTAGCTTATTTGTTCTCTCACTCACACTCTACCAACTACACATAATCAAGGCACAAGTTTGGAGGAGGTGACGCAGTAACTACAGTTGCACAGTTTATTATTGCTCAGTCTTTTGGTATCTCTCTCTCTTGTGCGCTACTCCTTGAGGAAGTGTGCCACCTTTGTATGGTGTTGTTGGTGCAACTGGGATGGTATTTCTGGTTAAGCTAGCACTTGTGCTAGGTTTTTTCTGATTGGACTTGCTTTGTGAACAGAATCTATATAAGAAAGGTTGTTGGGTTTTTCCCCCATTTGGGGTTTTCCCAGGATAAATCTCTTGTGCTTTTTTCATCTCTTGTTTATGTTGCTATTGCTTAGTACATGATATATATGTTAATGGTAAAGAAGTAAAAGAACACTAGTAACATTAATGCTCTATAAATAAGGAAAATCCAACATGGTATCAGAGTTGGTTACCTTCATAACAGTTTGACCATTGGAAGAAAGATCGCTACAATGACACCTTGGAGCACCTTGCAATTGCTATACTTTGTCAAGCTCGTTGAGAAATATCCCAAGGAAATTCGGAATAATTCCTTCACATAGCAGTTTGCCCTAACCTAACGCACCTCCTAAAACCATCAGCATGCAATTTGGTAAAGTTTGAAAAATCAAGTTTTTTTAGTGTTAGGGTTTCTATCGGCACAAATGTCAACCAATATGAGAGTTGAGGATAGATTGGACGGAGCAGATAACTTCAAATCCTAGGATCATATAATATAATTCATTCTATAAGAGAATGAATTATTGGATCACGTCAAAAAAATGCTTCCAGAACCTAAAGACAAAGAAGAAAAGGAAAAGTTCAAGAAGAATGAGGTCAAGTCCAAGAGGATCTTGACAGACTCAATCAAGGATCACTTGATACCCAATGTATCAGAACTAAAGAATGCAAAGGATATGTTTGATTCCCTAACCATACTCTATGAAAGAAATAACACTATTTGAAATCTTACCCTATGGCATTAACTCAGAAATGTGACAACAAACAAGTCAAAGATGATAGCCAACTTCTTTACAAGGATCTCACAGATCAAAGACCAGTTAGCAACCATTGGAGATCCAATAGAAGATGTTGAACTAGTAACCACTATGCTAAATGGTTTCCCTCACTCTCGGGACCCATTTGTCATTGAGAATCTCTCAAAAGGAATCAAGATTGATGTCCAAGAAACAAAAGGTAGATTATGAGGAAAATCAAGCATTTGCAGCACAAGTGAAGAAGAGAAAGGAAAGAGAAGAAGGCAGTCCAAGGAAGTCTAAGAAGCCACGTAGTAAAAGGGATATGTCAAAGGTTCAATGCTTCAATTACAGGAAGATGGGACATTATGTCACACAATGTCCTCACAAACATGAGAAGGAAAAGAAGAAGAAGCACCATGCACATGCAGCTAATGTTGAAGAACACAAACCCAAAGATGAAGAATTTGTATTCATTTCAGCACTCACCGGAGCCATCACTTAAAGAGGCGATACCTAGCTCATAGATAGCAGTGCTTCCAAGCATATGACCATATTTAGAAACTCTCTATCAAAATTAATAGAAAGGGACTCCTCACTTCAAGTAGTGCTTGGAGACGATTCCAAGCATGCAATCAAAGGGGTTGGAGAAACCCCCTTACAACTTGAATCAAATAAACCTCTTTCAATTAAAGATATATTATTTGTACAAGGTTTAAAGAAGAATCTTATATCTATTTCATCTTTAGAACATAAAGGTTTTAGGGTAGCTTTTATGGATGGCAAAGTCCTTCTATGGCCCAAGAATTCAAGCATAAATAAAGCCACTTTGATTGGTGTCCGAGAGGGAGGATTGTATAAATTGAAGGGACACCAAGAACAAGCCCTTGTAGACAATAATGTTAGTTCTAGTGAACTATGGCATCGACGGATTTCTCACTTGAACTATAGATCATTACCAGTTTTGAGCAAAATGGTTACAGGGCTACCAGAAATCTAGATAGACCATGACAGAGTATGCAAAGGTTGTGTACTTGGCAAGGGAATCTTTACAAGCAGTGATAGCAGATCCAAAGATATTTTGGACATCATACACTCCGATGTATGCGAACAGATGGCATTTCCATCACTTGGAAACTTTTTATACTATGTTTTGTTCATAGAAGACTATTTCGGGAAGACATGGATCTACTTCTTGAAAGCAAAAGATGAAGTCCTTTACAAGTTTCAAGAGTTCAAGGATTTAGTTGAGAATCTCTCTGAGAGGAAGATTAAATTTTTGAGATATGACAATGGAGGTGAGTACATCTCAAAGGAGTTTAAATACTTTTTCCAAGAAGCATGGATTAAGAGGGAGCTTACAACTCCCTACAACCCCCAACAGAATGGGGTTGTAGAAAGAAAGAATAGATCCATCATAGAAACAACAAAATCAATGATACATGATCAGGGCCTACCCATGCACTTATGGGTAGAAGCATCCAGTATGACTGTATACGTGCATAACAGAAGCCCTCATAAGATATTGGGGAACAAGACACATGAAGTTTTCACCAGAAAGAAGCCATAAGTCAATCACTTGAGGATTTTTGGTTGTCCACTGTTTATACATGTTCCCAAGGAAAAGTGAACAAAATTGGAACCTTCAGGAAAGAAGAGCACTTTCGTTGGATATAGTGAGACTTCGAAGGCCTGTAGAATTTACATTCCAGGAAAGAGACAGATCCATATCAGTCAGAATGCAACATTTGATGAAGATGAAGCCTTCATAAGATCAAGGGAATATCACATAGATGAGGACCAAATAGAGAAAGAAGCTCCCAACAATGCAGTCATGGTGGATTCTACACCTGAAGAAACCATCCCAGAAGTTCAAAATGATACAGAAGAGTCAAAAAGACCTGTAGATATACCTAAAGAAGTTGTGACTACCAGGAGAAGACCAGCTTGGTTTCAGAACACCTTGCAAGAAGACGAAGAACATGTAGCTCCCAAAGGCTCCTTTAGAGAGAGAAAGAGACCACACAAGTTTTCCAGCTATGTGGCACTAATGAGCAACATCATTGATTCAGAACCTTCCACTTTTGAAGAATCTAATGAGAAGCCAGAATGGAAGGATGCCATGATGGAGCAGTATCAGTCCATCATGAAGAATTATGTATGGGAGGTCATTCTAAGACCATAAGGGAAGTCAATTGTGTCTTCCAAATGGAGCTACAAGACCAAGCATGTTGCAAATGACATCATAGAGAAGTACAAGGCAAGGTTTGTGTCTAGAGGGTTATTTCATAAAGAGGGAGAAGACTATGACGAAACCTTTTCTCTTGTAACCAAATACACTTCCATTAGATCAGTCATTGTGATTGCTTCCGCAATGGAATGAAAATTGCACCAGATGGACATCAAGACTTCTTTGTTGAATGGTGTAATAGAGGAATAAGTGTACATAGAACATCCACAAGGCTTCTTTATCCATGGGAAGGATTCCCATGTGTGCAGATTGAAGAAGGTCTTACACGGGCTGAAGTAAGCACCCAAGGCATGGTATGCCAGGATAGATGGATATTTGATGAGCTTGGGATTTACCAAGAGTGAGGTAGATCCTAACCTTTACTATAAGGTTGAGGATGGATACCCATTGATCTTGGTTCTATATGTAGATGACTTGTTTCTAACAAGGGACGAGAAGCTCATTGATGAGTGTAAGAGGTAGCTCACTTCAGAGTTTGAGATGAAGGATCTAGGTTTGATGCATTACTTCTTGGGATTGGATGTGTGGCAAAGATCAGATGATTATTTTCTTAACGAAGGAAAATATATTGTTGAGATCCTGAAGAAATTCGAGATGATGGAGTGCAAGTCCATGACCACACCTATGATGATAAATCTAAAGCTCTTGAGTGACAAATCTTCAGATTTGGTGGATCCCACGATGTACAGACATTTGATTGGATCCTTGAAGTACATGGTTAACACTGGGCCAAACATATGCTTTGTAGTGAATGCCTTGAGTCAACACATGGTTAAACCTAGACATGTACATTGGATGGTAGAAAAGCATATGTTGAGGTACCTTCGTGGTACGGTTAGATATGGATTGAGATATGTCTCAAGTGGAGATTGGAAGCTGTAGGGATATATAGATTATGACTGGGTAGGGAATGTTGTGGATCGGAAGAGTACTTTCGAATGTTGTTTTAGTCTGGGATCAAGCACGATCGCATGGTTGAACAAAAAGAATACATCAGTGGCACTCAGTGCATCGGAAGCAAAGTATATCGCAGCAAGCGTGGGAAGTCGTGAAGCAGTGTGGCTCCAACAGTTGCTAGTTGGGATATTTGATCTAGAATTAGAGCCAACTTTGATACATTGTGACAATCAAAGTTGCATGAAGCTTATCGAGAACCCTGTATTCCATGATAGGTCTAATCATATAGAAATCAAATATCATTACATCTGGTACATGGTGCAAAGAGGAGTCGTAGAGCTCCAGTACATATCCATGAATGAGAAGATAGCGAACATCCTCACCAAGCTCTTGTCAAGAGTGAAGTATGAGTACTTCATGGACAAGATTGGAGTGTTGCCCAATTTCCACCCTCGTTGAGAGGGAGGTGTGTTGTTTCTTCTCATGCTAGCTAACCCCTCTGGCCAAGGATTCCCTAGATCAGTCATGTGAGGTGACTGAGGGGGTAATGCATTGCCAAACCTGCTAAGAGAAGAAACATCACACACGTATTCATAACACTATGGAGGAGACTGTGTATCTTTGGACAATAGTTGTGTGCTACTACGATGGATGTGTTCCACTGGCGGAGGTTGTGTGACTTCAGACAGTAAATGTGTGCTACTACGGTGGATGTGTTCCACTGGTGAAGGTTGTGACTTTGGACAATAGTTGTGTGCTACTACGGTGGATGTGTTCCACTGGCAAAGGTTGTGTGACTTCAGACAGTAATTGTGTGCTACTACGGTGGATGTGTTCCACTGGCAGAGGTTGTGCGACTTCGAACAATAGTTTTGTGCTACTACGGTGGATATGTTCCACTAGCGGAGGTTGTGTGACTCTGGACAGTAGTTGTGTGTTACTTCGATGAATGTACTCCACTGGTGAAGGTTGTGTGACTCCAGACAATAATTGTGTGTTACTTCAATGGAACTGTTCCACTAGTGAAGGTTGTGTTCCTTCGAACAATAGTTTTGTGCTACTATAGTGGATGTGTTCCACTAGCAGTGACTATGTGTCACTGGACAGTAGTTGTGTACTACTTTGCAACAGTTGTGATCTATTGGATGGCATTGTAGTAGCTGTGTGCTACTAGTTGATTGTCATGGAGATTACCAAATCGTTTGGATGTAGTGTGTGTTGTCGTTTGATCACAGAGACTATTCCTAATGATTTGATCTACCAAAGGCATTGTAGAAGTCGTGTGCCTTCTAGCAGATTGCTTAGTCAGTGGATTACCAGATGAAGACATCGTGAAATATGCCTCCCTAGCTAAGAGGGAGTGTTGATGTTTTGGTTGCTGCAAGAGGATCTTTCCCTCCTAAATGACCTTTCTTATATGCTGAGAAGGTTCTGGAATCAAGAGATCCATTGGACAGATGTTGAAATACCCTAGAAGAGAATTCATCCCAGAAGAATAAAGTATAATGAAAAGACACCTTCCCAGAAGAGAATTCAACCCAACTAGAAGAAAATAAGACTATAAATAAGGAGGTGCCTTAGCTCATTTTTTCACTCACTCACACTCTCCCTACTACACATAAGCAAGGTGCAAGTTTGGAGGAGGTGATGCAGTAACTGCATTTGCACACTTTATTATCGCTCAGTCTTTTGGTATCTCTCTCTTGTGTGTTACTCCTTAAGGAGGTTCACTACCTTTGTATGGGGTTGTTGTTGTAGCTGGGGTGGTATTTCTAGTTAAGCTAACACTTGTGCTAGGGTTTATCTGATTGGACTTGCTTTGTGAACAAAATCTATCTAAGAAAGGATGTTGAGTTTTCCCCCATTTGGGGTTTTCCCAAGACAAATCTCTTGTGTTATTTTCTATCTCGTGTTTATGTTGCTACTGCTCAGTACATGATATATATGTTAATGGTAATGAAGTAAAAGAACAATAGTAACACTAATGCTCTTTAAATAAGGAAAATCCAACAAGAAGTGCTTCTCTTATTTATATGAGAGATCAAGCACCCTTCTCACCAACACTAAAGATAAGGAAACAAGACATAAAATATACATGATACATGAGTGGATATGTCACTAAGACCCCTAATGATGCCTCCAAGATGAAGTTAACTAGCACAAACATCATATCATCCCTCATAAATGTGCTCTCAAGATCACATGTGTGGCATCAATAAGTGGACGACTCACTAAAAAATAAAGTATAGTGTTAGACAACTGAGAGGGGGGGTGAATCAGTTGTTACCGTGCTTGAACAATTATGGTTCTTTTAAACTCTTTTTAGAGACACTAAATGATGATCACAATAATGTATGGAAATAAACAATGGTACTTTCGACATCATTCACATATGTGAGAAACACAGACACGGATATTTCCTGAGGAAACCCAAGCAAGGTAAAAACATTTTTTTCTTGATATGATAAGTAATGGTTACAATCTTTACAATATCATACATATGAGCACCAACTCATAATGAGGCTACAACCTCAGTTTTGCAAGCTGCAACTTGCTGAGAGCACCAACTCTCTG
>JZKD02S0314499.1:0-19646 GCA_000966675.3 Picea glauca
AGATGTAGAATAATTGAGTAAATGAAAATGGAATTATGCTAAAACGAAGTTGTTATTGTGTATGTGTTTGAATAAATTGTTAATTGCTTAGCATTCTATGGACGGGTGCTACATACAACTATTATGATTTCCACCATCTCTCTTCCCATTGACCTTTCCAACCCAAGGAATGATGTCCCACTCGTTTATCAAAGTTGACACAATGAATGTTCCCCCTTCAACATCCTCAGTCCCTCAGGTTGCACCATTCGTTTATCAAGGTCTCTCTGGCATAGGTAACTAGGAATCTCACTGTTGGGAACTAAAGGGACTCACTACTAGGAAGAATATCAGTAAAATAACCAACAACAAACTTGTTTTTGCAATGTGACTCACACAAGAGTGCACTCTTCAGGATTGAAAACTTGTTTCTTCGACAGTGCAACTCACATGGGAGTTCACTCTTTAGGCTTGACAATCTAGTTCTTCGACAATGCAACTCACACTAGAGTTCACTCTTTGGACCTGAAAACCTATTTCTTTAACAATGCAACTCACACATGAGTTCACTCTCCAGGCCTAACAACATGGTTCTTCGACAGTGGAACTCACACTAGAGTTCACTCTTTAGACCTGACAACCTATTTCTTCGACAACGCAACTCACATAGGAGTTCACTCTTCAGGCCTGGCAAATTGGTTCTTCGACAATGCAACTCACCCTCTAGGCTCAGGCATCCCCTTCACTATTATAGAGTTCCTCGGGAGATCCATCATTTTCCAAGGTGTTCTCTAACAGACAAATTCTAACTTGTTGTTAGACTTCCACTAGCAATCTATAAGCTGGGGAAATCATCCCATCTACATTACATGCATACAATTAATATGAGACATCACCATATAATTATAAAAATTTCAAATTTGTTTTACACATGAAAAAAAAAATTCCCAAACATGAGTCTTGTTGTTCATAATTATTCTTTGGCACTTGCAGTAGTATATATCAGTATTCCTTATAGGATTACATCCCTGCCATATCCAAGACCATTTCCCCTGCAATTATCTCAATTACATGCAGCCAAACAAATTGTTAGTATATCGTAACAATTTTCAATTATTAATTTCTCGAATTTGGTTATACAGGAAAAACCAAAATCCCACACATGAGATTTATGCTCATTATGTTCGGTTCTTGCAGCTGTAGATATCAGTCTTCTTATGGGCATACATCATTTCCATATACAAGACCATTTTTCCTGCAATTTCCTCAATTTTCTTGCATAGAAACAAGATTGTTAGCACTCATGCATATTTTTAGCAGTTCATAAAATGATATCAAAATTGTATCTACCCAATAATTCAATTATTTCCAACCATTATTCACATTAAAATGGAATTCTATTGTTCATCATATTATCTAGAATGACACTATCATTCATTTTACATGCATTATCAACACATCAAGCTCTTCATAATACAATCAAACTTTACCAATAAATAAATCCAATGTACCAATAATCCTAGCCACATCTACACAATGCATCGTTGCATTGATTTTGGAATACTGTATGTTCATATCATGTATTCCACCATGTGAGTTGGAAGGTATGGCCCAAGCATCAATACACCATCCAAAATCTTCCCCACAACCCGTCTGGTCCTTTGAATACTTTCTTCTTCAACCCATACACAACACTAGGAACATCATCCCTTAGTGTTATTTAGTGTAGGAAAAAAGGTTTCAGTCCAAACCTCAGTTATATAAGGAATACCCATCATGCACTTGGATAGCACTATATCCTTTCTATATCCAAACTCATCATGGCCTCACACATGACCATCTCAATGACTTTCATTTTCATAATAGGATTAATGTCTCCCTACTTAACTGAGTTATGAATTCATAACCAACATAACACAATATGCAATTAAATTTCCCATAAATATATTCAAGCAACAAATAATATTTCCATACTCAAGGCCTCCCGCCTTTTCATCAATTCAAATATTGATATTGGAATGAGGGAATTCTTACCTTCATTCCCTTCAATATTTATACATTATAACAACCCCAAATGCATACCGCATGGTTGTTATCAATTTATTTGATGGTACTTGATCTTTTTACATTTGTAGAAGCTCGTCGGCTCCCTTCACTAATTTTATTGGTCAACATTTTCTCCATCCTCATTTTTATTCATATGGATGGATACCATAAGCAACAATACGGTCATGCTATAATCATGTTTCCTAGATACAAAATCCATCATTACTTTTATTCAAATATCATAGCATCATTATATGTATATATATATCAGTAGACTACTCTTAGTCTACAATCCATCCACCAACATGTTCAGGCATGTCTACATGCACAAACGCACATCAGTATGCACCAAGCATTTTATCTTTGATGTTATTTTATGCACATGCATTCTATCTTTATTGTATGCATCATGCATTAATTCTATCACGCACTCCAATGCATATCTAGTTCATATTAATCAATTATTTAGCTTTATTGTTGTAGATGGTTGTCTTGGAATTTATGTAGAACCCTGTTTCCCTCTGCACTACTATCCTACTCAATTGTGCATTTCTGGCCCCTATTCTAAGCCCACTAGCCAAGCCTCACTTGGCGATTATGCATTTCCAACCACTAGATCCACTAGTGTTTCCATCTCACAACTTCTTTTATGCAAAGAATCTTGTCCTGACATATTTTGGATAAATTCTCAATATTCATAGTGTTGTAACATGCACTATTCTAGCTGAACATTAACACCGCAATCTAATTAACCACTTCCCATTTTTCTTGACCAAACGGGATTTGGAATACCAATATCATTGACTCACATTTGAACATTCTGAAATAATCTTTTCATGTCTTATTTCTAATATTCTTTGTCTCCCATGGATTTGCTCAATATTAAATATCTCTCTTCGCTTCATTGAGTGATTCAACGTGAAGCACTTTTTGTCCATTCAATACCACCATGCTCCAATGGAAATGCCATTCTTTTCCATTTGCACTTGTACCTTTCTTTTGTTGTGCAATCTAGTAATAGAGCCACCTTTCTTTCTTGTGTAATTTTAGACAAGAGTTGCTAGATCATATCTCATAGAGATGACTGATGCAAGCTCCGAGAAGAAAGCTATGGTCTAGAGATGTTTAGGTTGTTTTACTCAATTTACTCATGTATGCTACATGTGTATTATTTCTCTTCTTGCACATTTTCATGTACCCATAACCAAAATCTGAGTCCATCGCTAGCTTTTATGGGTCATAACTTTTCCATCTACTACTTTTGTGCCCCAAATGGACTTTTTAGCATATAGTTATGTCCTCTAGAAGTAGAATTGGTACCAAAATTTTGCCCTCACTCTTTTGTCTATAACTTTCTCCTACAAGATATGTTTTGCATACTGTTTAGGTCGTTGGATAGCTCTCTTCGATTTCTTTTATTTGAGTTGCAAAGACAGAGTGTACCTTGTGTATATTGGTACACTCTATTTTTGTGGGTTTTGATTTTCTAAAAATGTTTTTTATGGCCTTAAAAATGCCCTGCAAGTTAATGACCTTCAAAAATATGAAAATTTCAGAAAATTTCACACAAAATTCATTTTTTTACTATTGTAACAGTTATTTAAATCTCAATCGTTGATCTCAAAACATGATACACAAAAACCATTGATATTACCTTGTCGTCCATTGGCAATTGGTATTATCCTTTGAAAGCACAAAACGTTTTTACAAAGCTACCGATCTGACCATCAGTCGTGAGCCCATTTCCCTAACACCTTATTTTCAAACAACTCTTAAATTGGTCTTCGACAATATTTGTTGGTGAATGAAAAATTCTTCGATGAATCAATCGATACTCGACCACCCACCCATCGATGATCTACAATCCCTGATGATTGTTGAATTCTTTCCCAAATCGATCGATTTGACCGTTGACCATTGACCACTTATGTTGATTGGCACGACAACTACTGACGTGGCATGACACGATATCCTGAGGTTTCAACTTGGGTAGCATGACATGACACAAGGATGTTTACATGGCATGAAACATGGATGATGATGTCATCATCCTCCTTCCCCCATCGACGATCGGTCGACTCTCTTGAACAACCCGAACACCTCACCAACTTCGGTCGATGTCGAACCATCGACGCATCAGCTATCGATGACTTCTCTTGCTTGATTGGAACACTATCGCCAAAATCGATCGACCTTCGACCACCGACCCATAGGCCATCGATGAATTTTTTCAACGATTGAAAATACTTCGTCAAATTCAGCTGACCCCCAACCATCAGCCATCTGCGGTTAGAGATGTGTTATGGCCGACCCAACTCTTCACCTAACTCTATCGATGCTCGTCCATCGACCATTTGACATCAACGTTTTCTCTTGGTTAATTTCCAACACTTTGCTAAAATCATCGATCTAACCATCGATCGTCGATAGATTCTATTGTCGAACCTCACACTTAGAAAATTTCCAACCAAAACCTCGATGAATATAAACTGTCGATCTGGCCCATTTAACAACCCTCAATTTAATCTTGGTCATCGATTTGATCAACCTTTCAACCGAAAGATTAAGAATTTTTAAATTTATCATAGTAAATTCCGGTCATCGATCTCGAGTTCAAAAGAGATATCATCGATCGATCCACCAAACATCCTGTAACTCTGCAGTCAGCCATAACATTCCAGGTCAAATTTTGATATGCAACTTCACCGCTCTACTCCATTAACCCTCTCAAACTGTTCGAAGTCATTAAAACTCGGATTTCACTCACGAAATTGGCGATCTCTCTAAAATATCCTTTTTTTTCCCCAAATCGGTCACAGACAAAATATGGAACAACAAATTTCACCAATTTTCTTTGGTTAGAGCCCATACAAGCCCGGTGTTTGAACCATAGACCTGATACCATAATGTAACATATCTAATGCCCAACTGAGTAACATTACGTGCGAAAACTTATTAAGTTATTAAGATTTACTGCTAATCAAAATCTTGTAGTTTACCAGCTACATATCACGCACGAATCTGACCATTTGACTGAAACGACGGTTCTAAATGCATATAGCACCATATATTAAACAACAATACAACTTTTCAATCAAACAACAACACACAACATTCATATAAACCATTTACATAGCAAAATTTAACATAAGAACATAATAGAAACACTTATATGTTAATGATTAACCAACTAGCTGCAAACAAATGATGAACCTCTCAGCCATAGGCACTGCTAATCATTTTATCTCATCATAAATCCACCCTCGAGATGAGACTATGAGTCCACAAGGATATTTGTCCCACTAGTTATCCACTCTCTACACAGAGCAGCCCCAAACCCAGGTTCTAGTCTCACAGCAGTTCGAAACCTCCATCTCTCTCTTTTCCCCAAAAACTGCACTACCCAAGGAATGTACCCACTTCACTGCTCATAGTCCCTTGGGTTGTACCATTCATTTATCAGGGCCAATAGTGCATTTGGTTGGCCATGAATCACTCAACTTGGAACTCTAGGAACTCTCAATTGTTTCATATTTTCTCATAGCAACCCTCATAAGGCCCTAAGTCATTTTCTCCATGGAAAATCATGCCATAGGCTCACAGTCCGATCTATAGGCACACGAGCCTCTTTCTCAGCATAAAAACACATCCAAACAATGATTGCCTTCAAGTATACTATGGTTGGTCCTCTTCCTAGCCCTCTTCTCCTCCTTTACTTCCCAAAATCTGCATGTAAAAACTGCCCCTAATCTGCATAAGAATTTCATGTTCTTCAATGCTTGATTGATTCACACTCTTCTCAACAATAATTGTACTTCATCCCATTATCTCCAATAACTATGGGATGTGACCACTCACACCCACACTCTTACATGAGTTTAATGATTGGCCTCTCATACACTCAATCATCAAATAGAAGGTTATACACAAAGATAATAATTCCAGGAATGTGGGTTGGATTAATCCATGAGTAATTCCCCCTTGGACCCCTCTCTCTTGTGGAATCATAGCCCCCCATCGTTCTTCATCTCTTTTGTATCACAACCAACGATTATTACTTTTAATAATTATTTAAATGTTCATAATACGCAAATCGACCCCTGACCACATTAAATCAATATGGCTCTTCGCCCCAACGCATCGGCTCACTAGCCTAATTCACTTTTATACAATTACATTATAATTCACGGGGATTAGAACTAGGAATGTTACTTGGTCAAAATAATAAAATATGTTATTTGACCAAATCAATTCTTATCCACTAATTGATTTTTACCTTTTATTTAAATAAAATAAATTAAAGAGGGGAAAAGTCATAAATGGGGTTTTGACTTTTAATTTAGTCGAAATAACATTAGGAAAAGTGTTTTCTTAAATTATATAAGAGAAAATGTTGTAAAAGTGTGTATGATGAAGGGATACATGAACTATGATGATGCATATCGGTAAGGCTTATCCTTTTAGGTTAGGTGTACAAATAAATGGTGATAACCAAAAAGATATTACAAACCATTATATTAATTACATTGAGATGAATTGTATAATATTATATATATATGAAAAAAATAATAATAATCCAAACACAAATAATGAATATATTAATATTTTGATTGCATTGACATGATTTATGATAAGGATTTTAACATTTTATTATAAATAAAAAAGATATTACAAACCATTATATTGATTACATTGAGATGAATTGTATAATATTATATATATGAAAGAAATAATAATAGTCAAAACACAAATAATGAATATATTAATATTTTGATTGCATTGACATGATTTATGATAAAGATTTTAGCATTTTATTATAAATAAAAAAATATTACAAACCATTATATTGATTAATTGTATAATATTATATATATGAAATAAATAATAATAATCAAAACACAAATAATGAATATCTTAATATTTTGATTGCGTTGACATGATTTATGATAAGGATTTTAGCATTTTATTATAAATAAAATGAGAATATAATGTATAAAAATATGAAAAATCCTAATCACTTGTTTTCAAGATTGTATGGGAAATCTTAAGAAGACCAAGTGTATTAGTTAGTTTTTTATATTTTCTAAATAATCATTGTTTGATGATTTACTTGAGCAACATTTAATTAAAATTGTTTATTTTTTTATTTTTAATTTCTTTATCTATTGGTCATGTTTATGAATATGATTTTTTTGATGGTCATTGGTCGTGTTTAAAATTTTTTATTTTTTCATTTTTCAATATCTTTATATATTGGTCATGTTTATGAATGTGTTTATCTATTGGTCATGTTTATGAATATGATTTTTCATTTTTAATGTCTTTATCTATTGCTTCGAAGAGATTTTGGTGCACAAGCCGAACATATCTTTTTCCATGTATAACCAACATAGACCAACGCTTAAAAAAAATCTACCCTTTACAATAATTTCATTTCATGTCTACAATGAGGGTAGATTTAGCATCTCTTGCTTCTCAAACATACATACGGATAGATTTAGCATCTGATGTTTCTCATACATACATAAGTTATTTTACGAACCCGACTCTCAAAATAACGCTTTTCAAATAATCCTTTTGGAATTGGGCAAAGATGGATGGATTTTAAAGGTTTTGTTTATTAAACACGGACCCAATGGACTACTTAATTAATTCATATTATTTTGGGATATATTTCTTCACGCACTTGATGCCCCCTATAATATTACAAGTATATGTGACCTTCTCTCATTTCCTTGACCTTCCTCTTCTCGTCTTTAACACAACTATTTTTATGAACCCAATGCATCATTTAATTGAAATAATAAGCCCAATTTTCTTTATAGTATATTCAGGTTTAGAATCTTGGATATGTTGTTTTTTTTTTAAAGAAACCGAAAATGTATATTATATAAAAAGGTTGTTGTTCCTAAGTGAAACGACATTCAAAATTTGTACAAAATTGGGCTCAATATTAGTTGAGAACTTTGCTATTGTTTTAATATTAAAATGACTATGATTCACCTTATATAATCGATCGAATTTGCTATTATACAAATTGACCAAGAAAAAATATACATTGGAAGTGCATCATTCAAAATGTGAGTTCATTTTTGGGAGTTTCCTGGATTTCTTCATGACTTGGCTCATTGTCCTCGATTTCCATTGGAACCATTTTTTGATTTCCTTAGATCTCTTCTGGATTTGTTGTCGATAATTTAGAAATGAGTTGATTGATCGAATCAAAAATAGGTGCTCTTGCTATAACATCTTGATTCGTTGTAGCAGAGTCACAATTATTTGATCCTGATTGGCCATGTTTCTATTTATTTCGGTGTAATTCAACCTGCTTCCCTTGTCCATATCTTCATGCATGTGAAATATGTGCTTAATGTCGCTCCAAGAAAATTCCATGACATGAAATTTATTCCAAGAAGTGAAGGAAACTGTCCAACTACACCTAAACCATATTGTAAACATAAACCACATGAACCAAAATGTAAACCCCTGCATGTAGAGGTGAGGCCCCAAATTATTCTTACCACAATCTGAATTCCTCTGCGCCACGAGAGTTCTAGAGGAATCACTACAAAGATGCTCTAGACCTGTTTTAACTAACCCTGAAAACTGACCATTATAATTGCCACAGAGAACGAGATCATTATTTCCTGTCTTTTGTCTGGTGTGCTCACTGCCTAGAGAAAATTCAGATGAGAAAAAACAGAGTAGGTTAGTGGCAATCTTCGAGAGGGAGAGAATATAAGGGATCCCAAAAAAACAGAGACCACTATGGAGAGGCCTAAGAAACTGGAGTAAATAACGTAATCCAGGGGGTCTAAAGGCCAACCAAAAACCCAGAGTAAAGGGCTAATTTTGAACCGAATACATACATAATCAATATCAAACCCCAAAGGAAGAGATTTTTTCATATTTTGGATGGCATGAAGAGCATAAAGGGTGTGGCTGGTAAGTGGAATTTGGATGATGTCACGAGAGAGGGTGGAAAAGTCCAAAAAAAGAGATACCATAGATGAGTGTGATAAATGGTAGACTCACAATGGGTGGTGATGGAATCAAACCTTAATTCACTGCAGGGAATACCCAAGCCCCAACCAGAATCTAGTTGGGAAGTCCAACCCCAATTAGATAAACTACTGAACTATTCCTAATATCAAAATTTGCAGATATTACATGATTCAAGGAATGAATATAAAGAAAAATTGAGTAAGCGATACAGAGAGTATGAAACCCAAAATGGCCCGAGTGCAGACGAAGTCGTCCCTCAACTTGGATTAGAGCATTGCATCGAACCTCCATCATTTTCTTTGAGTGAAAATCCATCATAGCAGGGTCTGGATGAATACACCCACACGTGCCAAATTGAACGATGAGTACAAGGTGATGTCCTTGGAATTGAGCGTAGCCTAGTTCAATAAATCTCCAAGGTTGTCGATCATTAATCCCTAACGAAACCCACTTCATAGTCATTTAAAAGATGGGGTGGAGCATTAGGCTCCCATTAACCTTTATGTCTCCTTTTCTTAGGCGAGCTCCTTCTTTGGCCTTTTAGGAAGCTAAGAAGTTGAGCTCCCTTTTAATGTGATATAGAGAGTAAGTCTCAAATTTATTAAGGAGTGAAAGGATCCTTGCTAATACATTGACAAAAGCATTTCCTCCCACGATATTTTTGGTAACAATTGTCATGATAACAAGCATAAAGTCTCCACATATGACAATCTTTCAAATCTTGGATGAGAGGGCCAAACTAATGCCTTTGAAGAGATAAAGATCCTTCACCTCATTTTTCATCATATTGCCTAAACCTCAAGCAAAGTTTGTTGTGGAATGACCTCTAAGAATGTTGATATTCACCCCTCTGCTCCTACTTCCCTTGGGTTACTTTGAGATGTTCCGTCAAAGAATAGGGCGTGGTCCTACTGTTGATACTGTCATTCCTTAACTTCTTCCTTTAGAAATCGTAAATCCCATTTTGGCACACTTCTGGTAGAGGATACAACTTGAGAATGGTTGTTTGTGAGCCAGAAGAGGGATATCCAATTGGCCTCTTGTATGTCCAAAATTTTCCATTTCCAATTGATCCAAAACTTCATGTAGTGATCTGGATTTACGAGAGGAATGAACTAATTAACACACTGAATACAGTAAACATAGAGTTACAGAGAACAACATAGATATCCAATGAAAAAAATCTTCTATTGAATAAATGAAATAGGCTAGAACTATAAAACTACAGAATTGAAAACAACTTGCTCGAATGGTGGTAGTTATCTCTGAGAAGAGATGTGGCTACTATGTGCATCTGTCTGAGCAGAATCATTACAATGAAGCTCCAGAGGCCTTTTTAACATTACTCATGAATGCCAAAACCCTAGACGTCCAAAAACAAAACCCTAGGAGATGAAATGCCAAAAGTTGTGTGGGCCCCAATGGATAAGTTGGTATCTCAACTTTACGGGGTCGTAACTTTTGCATACGACCTCTATTTTAGGCGTGTGATACCCCGTTGGAAAGGTGCTTCTAAGAACTACACATTAAACTAACAAAGTTTAACCAAGTCTACAATTTGACTATGTCAAGACAAAAAATCACTATTTAGGGCCACAAAACGGCCCTAGAAGTACAAAAAGATGTGTTGACATGAAAACATCCAAAATAAGATAGTTGGATTAGGTGGGAGGCCACCAGTCTCCACATGGAAAATGTGTAGGGCTTCAGATATCCCTAGAAGTGTAGAACCCACAATTACAAAGAAGTACAAAATAACATATTGAACTAAAAATTGTCAAGAGGAGCCAGTTGGAATAGGTGGGTGGCCACCAATATCCACCTGGATCAATCCTCCCCCCTTAGGAACCAATGGTATCCATTGTGTTGAGTTCCACCATCAGGTGAGGAAACTTTTGTTGAATTAGGCCCCAGGTGAGCCACTTGCTTTGGTGTAGGAGTTGCCCTGCCTTGACAACCCGATAAAGTTGGATCCTCTGTTGGTGAGTGCCCTTGACCTGTGTGTCCACTATCTAATTAGTGGAGGCTTGCTCCATGCATTCAGGGTTGAGCTCTGTTGGTGTCAGTTGTTATGCAATCTCGAAAGTGTCCAATAATTGTGGAAAATATGGCCGAAGGAGGTCCACATTGAACACTTAGTGCAAGCCAAGGAAGAGTGGAGTGTTGAGCTCAAAATCATTGCTACCCATAACCTTGGTGATAGTGTAAGGCCCATAGCGAAGTGGGAGGAGCTTCCAATGAGGCTCTGTAAGGAACTATTTTTGCAAATGTAACCAGACCTTGTCTCCCACCTGAAACTAGTGTGGCACCATGTGTTGATCATGATGTTGCTTGTACGTAGCACTGGATTTCTGCAAAATCTCATGGACCTATTGGCGGATGTGTTGAATATGCTCAATGAATCTGGTGGATTTGTCGATCTCAGACTAAACATGGGAAGATTTGGTCTGTGTGGTTGCAAGAGGTAGTGAAACATCAATGGGACCCAAAGGTTGGAATCCCAGCCCCACCTGAAATGGGCTATGGTCGGTGGAGCTATAGAGAGAATTGTTGTAACTTTGTTGAACATAGGGGAGACTCTCATCCCATGTACGTAGATGCTTAGAGTTGTACATGCCTAGGAAGTGGAAAATCATTTGATTGATGACCTTTGTTTGGTCATCGATTAGGGTGTAAAACAATGGATTTAGTGAGCTTGGTGTCCAACAATGACTAGAGACTCGACCAAAATGTGTTGAGGAACCTATTGTCTCGATCGGATATGATGGTTTGTTGTATCAAAAAATGGACCAACACTCATTCGAAGAAAAACTCGACAGTATTGTTCACTGTGATGTTCTTCTTGCAGGCTATGAGGATGGCCATCTTTGAAAACCGATCAATTAGCACAAATATACAGTCATTGTCTTGCTTAGTGGAAGGAAGGCCAGACAAGTAATCCATCGAGATGGATTCCCAAGGCTTCTCGAGAGTACGAAGAGGGGTGTATAAGCCTTGCTTCTTGATGACTGACTTGGCAATGCCACAGGCAGTGTAAGATCTGATATACTTGCTAACGTCCTATCGAAGTTTTGGCCAATAAAAATGTTTTTGTAGAACGGCCACAGTTTTCTCCATGCCAAAATGTTCTACCATCCAACTGTAGTGAGCCTCCAAAATCATCTTTGCATGCTCGCTTGAAAGAACATAGAGATGGCCTAGATGACATAATAGTCCATCCTGAATGTGAAAATCAGTGACATTTGCACCTATACCCAAGAGCTTATAGGTGGTGGCGAAGTCCAGATCTTGTTGATAAAGTTCGGTCCACTCATATGCCTCATGTCAAAAGCAATGGAGCACAGTGGTGAGTGAAGCCATAAGAGGTTGAATGAGGTAGTCGTGGACACGATTTGTGCTCCATGTCTTGTACTTGATGTTGATATGGAACTGCTACATGTAGGCAGATGACTTCTGATGGAGGTCATTCTGCAACTTCCCATGTGTTTGTATGAACTACAGAGGCTTGTGATCAATGTGGATGATTGTCTCCTTTCCCAAAATGTAATGTTTCCATTAACAACATGCTTATACAATGGAATACATTTTCTTGTCATAGGTGGGGTATTTTTGGGCAGTGTCTGAGAGTGTCTCACTATGCTATGATACCAGATGACCATGTTGAGTGAGAACTACACCTAAAACATAGTCAGATGAATCAGTCTCAATCTCGAATGGTTATTGCAGATTGGGTAAGGAGAGTATTGTAGCTGAGCACAAGTGATGCTTCAGATCATCAAATGCTCATTGTTGTTCCTTCCCCCATGCAAAATTTTCTCGGTCATCACCCTTGGGGACTTGGTTGAGGGCCCATGCAATATGGGATAATCCCAACACGAACCATCGGTATAATTTGGCCAGTCCCAAGAAGCTTCGAAGATCAGTTAGTGTGGTCGGAGCTGGCCAGTCATGGATGACTTGGATATTAGCTGGATCAACATGTACCCCATGCTCATCAACAATGTATCCCAAGTATTGGACCATGTTCATGCCAAAGGATCATTTTTCAAAGTTGGCATATAGCTTGAGTTGTCGCATAGTGCTCAAAACATGTTGAATATGATGCATGTGCTCCTCCCAAGTTATGTTGAATATGAGGATGTCATCCAAATATACCACCACAAAAGAGTTGGTGGAGGGTACCAATACATAATCCATCAACCTCATGAAAGTGGTTGGTGCATTGGTTAAGCCAAAGGGCATGACCATCCATTTGAAGAAACTTTCTTTATATTTCAAAGTTGTCTTCCATACATCAGTTGGTTTGATGGGAACCTGGAAGGTACCCAGACTTAAGGTCAATCTTGTTGAAGAACTTAGCCCCCTTGAGTTGGTCAAGAAGGTCATCAATTCTGGGAATTGGGTACTGGTTCTTGACTATGATCTTGTTTAATGCTTTGTAATCAATGTAGAGCCGCTAGGTCTCATATTTCTTCTGCATCAGTACAATCGGTCTTCCGCATGTTAGCCTCATAATCCTAAAGTTCTATAGTCTAAGTATTTTCTAGTATAAATGTTTTTAGAAATTAATTTAATCTAGTTTGTTAGGATAAGGACACCTATCATACTCATGTGATTAGTTGTTCTCCTAGATTTTAGTTTAAAGTTGAGCTATATAAACTAGCTCTTTCTTCAAGTGAGGTTAAGGAGTGGGTTATGAATTCTCACTTCATATTGTAATCACTTTTTAATTATTAACGAAATTACGTGTCTGAGGACACTTTCTCAACATAGTATCAGAGCCATGGTGAAAATTGTGATGGAAGAGAATTGTTGATGGATCGAGGAAGCAATGAAGAATTATTGACATCAACTCGGATCTCTTCAAACTCAAGGGCAATGATACCGAGGTAATTTGTTTCTATTTTTAAAAATAAAGAAAGTTTTTATTGTGATTACAACAATCAAATTTTTCATTAATTCATTCATCTTTTTGAGTGGTAAACTTGTAGATCTGCAAATTTCAAGTTTGTAGATTTGATTAATTGCAGCTTTCTTTCTTGTAAATCTAAGAGATCTAGGCAGATAAAAGTGTACTTTTGCATTTTCTATTCAGAGCCCATAGATCCTTTGCTATTTTATTAAAAGAGATCATTTGTAAACAATTTCTTCAGATCATTTTATGAATCTGGCAATTTAAATTCAGAGCTGTATATCCTATATTTTTATAGTTTTTCAGATCTGGTATGTATTAAGGACTCTATCAAGGTCCGTTTCAAGGACCGTATCATGGTCCGTTTCAAGGACCAGATCGTGAATCACATCTGATTTTAACATAAATTCATCGGATTGAATCTATGGCATCAGATCAGTGAATAGACAGATTTGAATTTGTCTAGATCGGATTTGGAACCCCTAGAAAAGAAGTTCCTCTAGAAATCTCACACACCAAAGCTAATCCATTTGTTGTTGTTACTGCATTGCCAGAACTAAAATGCATATCTGAGGAAATATTCTCTTTTTCAGATCTGAGGCGTTTTTTTTTTCTCTATACCCATAACCATAACCCAAATTAGGAAATTCCAGCTTTCAGTTAAGCTTCTTTTGAGAGAAGCAAAAGAGGATAAATCATCATTGGAATTGTGGATCAATTTATGAGAAAATGAAGACGGATTTCACGATCTAGGTTTTGTGCAGAATGGAGTCTGTTGTGTGACTCTTGAGTTTTTTCTTGAGAAAGGTATTGGTTTAAGATATTTGCAAGATTCTCTTAACCACATTTTTTATCTGGATGGATGTCGGTGGCCTCCCACCTATTCCAAGTGGTTCATTTGGACAATTTGTTTCCTAGTTTTCAAGTCCCTGACTTGCGGTGCCATTTTGAGGCCCTAAACAACGTTTTTAGAGCTATCGTGTGCCTAAAACGGAAATCGTATGCAAAAGTTATGACCCCAGGAAATTGATGTACTAACTTACTCAAACGGGGCCCACATGACTTTTGGCACTTCATCTCCTAGGGTTATGTTTTTTGATGTCGAGGATTTTTGACATTCCTATTTATTGTAAAAAGGCCTTCAAAGCCTCATTGTAATCATCTTCTTGCGAATGAGCACAACCGTCACATCTTCTTAGAGATAAGCTGCCACCATTCCAGTAATCTTATTTTTTGCTGCATTTTACAGTTTCAACTTATTTCCTTATTGAATAGAAAACTAGTTTTACTGTATCTCTGTTATTCTATGTTAAACATCTATTAATAATCTATATCCATTTCGTTCTGCTCATAAAATCTGATCAGTGGTATCAGTGGTTGAATCTAATAGAAGTGTATTTTCCTATCCATAACTTTTCAAATAGATAAAAAATTACGTTTGCGTTCCTCAAAGCCATTGCCCATGTCAAAGATTGGTGGGAAAATTTCTGTGAGCAAAAGGAAACATAGGAACCATCATTATTTATAGTCGCGACCACCTAGGAATCCTTCAGGGATGCTATTAAGGAAAAATACTACCACGTCAGAAGTTATGACGACTTGTATACCAAATGGACCAAATTGCGGAAAGAAAGAGACCAAGTAGTGACAGATTCCCAAATATCTTCCATACGCTATGCACCAAGCTGGGTATCAAAGATTCAGAGTGACATCTGGTGCTCAAGTATCGTGATGCTCTGCATAGATACATCCAGACTGAAATGGAATTTATGGACATCTCTTCCTTGGGCGTGGCCTATCGATATGCCTTCAAAATCAAGCAAAAGCTCAAACAAAAGACGATACAATTTGGGCCTGGGAACCCCTCACAGCAAAAACTAGGAAAAGGCAACCCCAACCTACAGAACAAAGGACACAACAAAGATGGACAGTATCAAGAAAACCAGTCCAAGCTGCAAGAAAAGAAGGACACCATAAATACAAAGAAGGATACTTGGAAGTTGTGTGACTTCCATAAGAGCCCTTGGAATAACACTACTAATTTCCGCTCAAAGCATTCATTGGTGGACGAAGTGAAAGCTTTTGAATCAGATGTGGGTTCTGACTCTAAGTAAGAACCAGAAAGTGGAATAAGGGTCATTGACGGGGAACCCAGTTCCACCGTTACTATCACCAAGCTCCACCCCGGTGAACCAGATGAGCCATAAGAAGGAGAGTGACTTTTCCATTCACATATGTGGGTAAAAGGCACCCCATTTCACTTCATCGTTGATAGTTGTAGCCAGAAGAACCTCATCTTAGTAGAGGTTGTCAATCATCTAGCCCTACCGACAATGTCACACCCGCAACCCTACACCATTGGATGGATCCACCAAGGAAGCGAACTTCATGCCAACCAATAGTGTCGGTTGTTGTACGTCATCAAGCCCTTCAAAGACGAGGTATTGTGTGATGTTTCTCCTCTCGAAGGTTGTAATTTTCTTTTGGTCCAACCTTATTTATGGAAACATCATGTTGTATATGATTCTAGGCCTCATAGTGTTATTATTACATTGAACAAGAAATTATATAGGATACCCGAGGCAGTCCCTCCTAGTGCTATTTCCTTGATCTCTGTGAATCAATGCAGGAAGGTCATCTCTCAGACCGGGAAATTTTTCCTCTTCATGATTTGCTGATAGAGTAAGTGAAAGATCGCAACCACATCCAAGGCCTCTGCGAATGATCTCTCCACACAACAGAAGCAAGTGAATAAGGTCGTGGAAGAAAAATCAGATATCTTCTCCTCTCCTACCAGGGTACCTCTGCACTACCAGGTCAAGCATCCCATTGATCTAACCCCAGGTGCACCACTACCTAATGGGTTGGTCTACCGTCGCTCTCTGTTAGAAAATGATGAGATCAAGAGGAAGATCCAATAACTTCTCCAGAAGGGGCACATCCATCCCAACTCATCACCTTGTGGGAAACCAATCGTATGGGTGCATAAGAAAGACGTGACCTAGCGACTCTTCATTGATTACCGGGCCTTGAATAAAATTACAGTCTGAAACCGGTACCTGATTCCTCGAATCAACAACCTCCTTGATCAGCTCATGGGGGCCAAATATGTCAGAAAGATTGATCTGAAGTCTGGCTACCACCAGGTCCCAATAGAATAGACAAATGTATGCAAGAAAGCCTTCAAGTCAAAAGAAGGTCTTTTTGAATGGTTATTCATGCCCTTTGGTTTTACAAATTCTCCAACAACTTTTGTGAGGATGATGGATGATATCCCGCGACCTTTCACCAGTACTTTTGTAGTGGTGTATTTAGATGACATCCTCATCTACAACAAGACTTAGAAGGAACACTTGCAGTATATTCAACATGTTTTTCACACCCTGCGGCAGCACAAACTATATGCAAACTTGGAAAAATGCTCCTTTAGCATGGACATGGACCATTACTTAGGCTACATCATTGATCATCATGGTGTGCATGTAGATCCAACCAAGATCCAGGTCATCCGTGACTGGCCAGCCCCAACCACACTCACTGAACTTCAGAGCTTCTTGGACCTCACCAATTTCTATCGCAGGTTCGTGTTGGGATTCTCTCATATCGCATGGGCCCTCAACCAAGTAACTATGGGTGGCAGTAAGGAAAAATTTGTGTGTGGCCTTACCCAACAACAAGCCTTAGATGAATTGAAGCAACGTTTGTGCTCATCTTCAGTACTTTCATTACCGGACCTGCAACATCCCTTTGAGATCGAGATAGATGCTTCAGACTATGTTGTGGGTGTCGTTCTCACTCAACAGAGAAACCCCGTGGCATATCATAGTGAGACACTATCATATGTTGTCTGTAAGTACCCTACTTATGAAAAATAAATGTAATCTATTGTGAAAGCCTGCCACCAGTGGAGACATTACATTCTGGGGAAGGAGACATTCATCCAAACTGATCACAAGCCACTATAGTTCATGAATATCCAAGGAAAATTGCAGAATGACCTCCACCATAAGTGGTCCACATACTTACAAAAGTTCCACCTCAACATCAAGTATAAAATAGGAAGTACCAACCAAGTTATTGATTGCCTTAGTCGACCTCTAGTCACGAAACTCACGACGGTGCTAGACTCTTGTGGCCATGAGACCTCCAGATGGCCCCACCTCTATGAAACAGACCTTGACTTCTCCACCACCTACCAAATGTTGGGAGAAAACTCAGTGGTCACTAATTTCCATCTTCGGGACAGGTTGTTGTGTCATCTGGACATCTCCGCGTTCCATCAAGAGAGTGCGCAATGCTAATTTGGGAAGCTCACTACAATTGGGTGGTAGGACACTTTGGCGTCAAAAAGATAGTGGCAGTGTTGTAGAAACATCTCTACTGGCCAAAACTTTGACAGGATGTTGGCAAGTATGTCAAGTCCTACACCGCCTATGTTATTGTCAAACTGACCACTAAGAAATAGGGCTTGTACACCCCTCTTCCTACTCCTGACAAGCCATGGGAATCCATCTCAATGGACTACATGTCGGGCCTCCTATCCACAAAGAGGGGCAATGACTGTGTTTTTTTTTTTGTTGATCACTTTTCTAAAATGGTGATTCTAGTTGCCTGCAAGAAGAAAATCACTACATAGGCCACTGCCAAGCTCTTCCTTGAACACGTCTGGGTACACTTTGGGGTCCCATAAACCATTGTCTCAAATCTGGATAGTCGGTTCCTCATCACATGTTGGTCGAGCTTCTGGTCGAGCTAAGGCTATGAGTCCACAAGGAGATCCATCCCACTAGTTATCCACTCTCCACAAAGAGCAGCCCCAAACCCAGGTTCTAGTCTCACAACAGTTCGAAACCTTCATCTCTCTCTTTTCCCCACAAACTACACTACCCAAGGAATGTACCCACTTCACTTCTCACAGTCCCTCGAGCTATACCATTCGTTTATTAGGGCCACTGGTACATTCAATTGGTCAGGAATCACTCAACTGAGAACTCTATGAACTCTCAGTTGTTTCATATTTTCTCATAGCAACCTTCACAAGGCTCTGATTCATTTTCTCCATAGAAATTGCACCATAGGCTCACAGTTTGATTTATACGCACACGAGCCTCTTTTTGCAGCATAAAAACGTAGCCAAACAATGATTTCCTTCAAGTATACCATGGTTGGTCCTCTTCCCAGCCCTTTGCTCCTCCTTTACTGCCCAAAATCTGCATGTAAAAATTGTCCCTAATCTGCATAAGAATTTCCTTTGCTTCCTTGCTTGCTTGACTCACACTCTTCTCAACAATGATTGTACTTCATCCCATTATCTCCAATAACTATGGGATGTGACCACTCACACCCACCCTCTTGCTTGAGTTTAATGATTGACCTCTCATACACTCAATCATCAAATAGAAGTTTATACACAAAGATAATAATTTTAGGAATGTGGGTTGGATTAATACCCATGAATAATTCCCCCTTGGACCCCTCTCTCTTGTTGAATCATAGCCCCCCATCATTCTTCATCTCTTTCGTATCGTAGCCAATGACTATTACTTTTATTATTATGAACTGGACTCTCAAATTAACGCTTTTCAAATAATCCTTTTGGAATTGGGCTAGGATGGATGGATTTTAAGGTTATGTTTATGATGCACGGACTCAATGCATTACTTAATTAATTCATATTATTTTGGGATATACTTCTTCATGCACT
>JZKD02S0314532.1:0-19645 GCA_000966675.3 Picea glauca
TAATTACAAATTTGAATATGTTGACTAATAATTAAAAAAGTTAAGACATATTCTTTGTCTTACTATCTGTAAACTTCATTACCAAGATTTAGATATTTAGAAAATATTAATATATATACAAAATTTTGTGGAGACATTTGAATGGTGACCACCCTCTACGTCACCCCTCATTGCCACATTTGTTTCCCCTCATTGCCACATGTGTTTCGAATATGTTAACTAATAATTAAACATACTGACATATTCTTTGTCTTGCTGTCTGTAAATTTGATTACCATGATTTAGATATTTAGAAAACATTAATATGTACACAAAATTTTGATGAGACATTTGAATAATTACCACCCTCTAGGTCACCCGTCATTGCCATGGATGGCAGATTGTGGCAGATGTTTCATTTTGTTTCTAAATGGTTTGAAGCGTGCCATGCGTTGGGGATCCGTCCTCTTTCCCTATTTGCCCAGTGTTCGGATGAGTGGGAGATGTGTGCAAGCGTTTCTAAAATAATGCTGAGTGACACTGATGAGTTGGACATGTGTGCACGTGTTTTTCAAAATAACGCTGGGTGTTTGAATAGAAACTTAAAAATAAAGAAGCATAATCATATTTTAAAAATAAAGAGGTATAATCATATTTATATTTTTCCAGTTAAGAGATTAGAGTCAGCAAGATGCTGAGGTAAAGGATCAGATCAATTCTCACTACATCTCTAGACCACGACTTCAGCTACAACATTGTATTGTTGTGGTAGCTATGATCGATACATTGCCACAATAGCTACAACATTGTATTGTTGTGGTAGTTATGATTGATACATTGCTACAATAATTATGTCGAAAGGCATATATCTATTGACAATGGGCACAATTAATGATCTTTTAATTTTATTTAACCTTAAACCCTAATCTGATGGCTATGCATTGAAGACGCTGGTCGTCCAAAATCAATGGGTCAGATTTATTATTCATAACTTTCTTGCATTTATCAACATGTTTACTTTTTAACATTTACCAAATCACATTAAAAAATTACTGTAAGGATATGTAAATACCACGTTTAAATGATTAAGTAGGATTAAACAGTGCAGCCAAACGTTTCATATTATCCGTTTCATATTACCACAGACGGGGTACAGATTACCACATACATTTTATATTGGGGGCACGGGTTTTCAGCCAATACCTTTCAGCAACCGCGAATTAGTGGCTATGCTAGTTTTTATCATCATTTACTTTTAATAACGTCGACCAAACACAATATTCATTAATTTAACCATTTTTTGAACCATTTTGTTTGAACTTCGATCTGAGTTTGCTCACTTCGATCTCAGGTGGAAGTGATCTCAGGTTGCTCAGACCTTCACATGCAATTATAATTAGGTTTGGATATGTTGTAATGGAATTAGGTTTTAAATATTTAAATTTCTTGTAATAGAATTAAATTTTAAATATTTAGATTTTTTACAATTGAATTGAATTAGGTTTTAAACGAGGTTTCAATCTTTTTATTTATAAATTAGGTTTTAATTAAATTTTTATTTCATATATTTATTTTATTTTATTTTCATTCAACTCACTAAAGTTATAAATAAATTTTCAATCCAAATATTTATTTTATTTTTAATCAAACCCATATATATAGTATTATATACAATTACATTTTCTCTAGAGTCTCAAAACAAACATCAAATGGAGACCCATGATTAATAAATAATGGTGGAAGAAATGAACTCTGTGGCAGATCATTTGGCAGGCTTGGACCAAATTAGATAATGAGTTGCGGTATCTAAAGCATTTTTCGTTTCATAATTTGGGCAATCTTATCTCCACTAAATCTTTCTTAAGTGGTTTTCTCTTTTGGATATATGTGTGATTTATGTTCCGTTTATGGAATTCTATGGAATTCTAAGTCGAGTAATTTCTACTTTTAACACTTAGATATGAATGAACAAAGACTCTTTTAATTTCAATTCACTGATCTCTTCATGCTTAATCCCTACTGCATTTTAACTTTAATGCACTGATCTTTTGAAGCTTAATCCCTACAACTTAATCCCTACTGCATTAATCTAGTTAACTGGACAATTAGAGGGACCTGACGGAGTTACGGGACCCGGGGATTCGAACCATTCATTTTTCATCTTAATCTTAATTATTAGAACTAGCACAACCACTAATTTGTTGTTGGTGTCACTAATTTGTTGCTGATGATATTCGTGTTCACTACTGCACTGTTTCATTTATGAGAAAATTTATGTACCTTGATGTTCACATTCAATCTAGGCCCAACAACCTGTAAAAGTTTATAATCAAGAAACATTAACATCAAATTCATTTAATATTTTAATATCTCAATGCAGTGTTTCATTTATGAGAAAATTTATGTACCTTGATGTTCACATTCAATCTAGGCCTAACAACCTGTAAAAGTTTATAATCAAGAAACATTAACATCAAATTCATTTAATTTTTTAATATCTCAATGTTTTTAAGTATATTCATATATTAAAAAATAAGTATATAAAGTGGATAACATGTTTTTATGCATATGTTTAACCTAAAAAATATTTTTAAACATATATATATTTTTAGGACAATATATCTTCAACAAAAAATATTGTTAAACATATATTTATCTTCAGTAGATATATATATCTTCGGCACAAAGAGATCGTTCACACAGATATATCCCCAACACAACTTACACTTAGTCTAAATTGAACCCTTGTGTGGATAATTCATATTCTAAGATGCCACCACTAACTCTCAATAGTTGCTTGAATTTATTTTAAGAAACATTGTTTTTTATAAAAAATAAGTATATAAAGTGAACAAAATGTCTTATGCATATGTTTAACTTAAAAAATATTGTTCACTTGAATTTATGTTAAAAAACTGTGTTTATTATAAAAAAATAAGTATATAAAGTGAAAAAATGTTTTTATGCATGTGTTTAACATAAAAAATACTATTGAATTGAGTTTATTTGAAGTAACAATGTTTATTCCCTCGGATGGAGTGATATCCAATGATAATGAGTGTTGATTTGACATTTGAAGGCCGAGGCACCTGGAAACAGAGGCCTCAAGACATTTGTGGGAGTGTCATAAGATCTCCACAACAATATTTCGGTATCACTAATTTCCAAAACTCACAAAAAAAAAACCTCCGACCTTGGCCAAAGTACAATAATGTTGATGCAATAGTCATTAACTCCTAGTACTTTGATTTTGTGGAGAGATTAACGACTCTCCACCTATTTCTCACAAGAGATATGATAGCATAACGACTCCTAGAGTCCATTTAAAATGTGACTTCCCCTCTAGTTTGGCATTGTTTCTTCCATTGATGGCACTGGAACAGGAATCAGGTTTTTTTGTTTGGGTGACAAAGGTTGATTCAATATCCACTATGTCACGCCATAGGGGACACTTCGAATGAGGCGTGGCTGATCATTTTCCTCCTAGTTGAATCACCACTAGATCTAGCACTTCTAGCACTGAAAGCAAGATGGACGGGTCTAAGAATTCTCCGCAGGGCTCAGCCTCCCCTAGTCATCAAAATAGTGAGCATACTTCAATAGGTTGGGGATCCAAGATCGAATGGTTCTGTTGTCATGGTAACTATCTGGGTTTTTCTCCAATCACTTTCCTTGGTTCGTCGTCTCGTTCTACTGCTCCTTGGGCCTCTCTAGTAGGTACAACAAGTCCCAATTCACGATAATTTCCTTTCGTCTCTCCATGATCCTCCTCCGATGGGAACACAAAATGATTTCATGATCCCTTGAGAAACCTCCAATATTTTATTTTTGAGCTTCACCATGAGATACCCAACCTCAAATTCATACTTTAGTTGTTGGACCTCCAAATATCCTTGCTTGTGTAAATGTGAGACGGTCTAGATGATCTTTCAACTCAGGATACAACACGTATGCAATGACCCATTCTCCTTCATCTAATATGACTTGATGATACCTCGATTGAAGGCCAGGTTCATTTCTCTGGTTAGATTTTTTTTGTTTCAGAAGTCAACTTATAAGTTTAGTTTTGCAGTTCTTGCAAGCTCTTTGACATCAATTTTACTCTATACTTTTGTTAGTGGTTCAGTATTTTGGCTCTACGAGGCATACTAAACTTGAAATGACGTAGGAGGCAAATTGTTTTCCATCTATGGAAACTATGGCCCCATTAGACACTTGTATATTTGATATTGTTTATTATGAGAGGTAATATCTAGAAAACTTACTTGCAAAAAAAAAATAACAATGTTTATTATAAAAACTAAGTATATAAGTTGAACAAAATGTTTTTATGCATATGTTTAACTTTAAAACTATTGTTGATTAATGATAATAATTTTAGTTTTAATATTTTACTCTGACATTTTTCAAATTATGCTCAGCCTTTTGTTATGATTATATCTATGTACTCCACACTCTACACATATATCTTCTGCACTTCCACGCTCCGCACTAGTAAATAAGTGAAATTTTCAATGGAGCGGTATATGTGGGGAGAAATGTAAAGTGTTTGCACTAAAAACATTTAGCATAAATTTTGTATAAATAAACAAAAAGGTAAAGTGTTCAATGAGTAGGTTAGAATATGTGAGAAACAATGTAAAGTGTTTGGATATTAGGATGGGTAACAACAAATGCAAAGTATTTGCACATTAGAATTCAAAGTATTTATATGTTAGAATTGCAGGATGCAAAGTGGGTAGTGTTCATGACACAAGAGATAAAAAAATTAAACTTAATATAACTAAATGAAAATACAAGATAACCTTGATGCTGACATTCAATTTCACTCAAACAACTTGTAAAATTTGATAATAAGCAAACATTAACACTAATGTATTTTAACTTTTTAGATATTTCGAGACTTTTGTGTATATACCTATATTAAAAAAGAAGTATATAATGTCAACATAATGTTTTTATGCATATGCTTTACTTTAAAATTATTATTAAACATATATATCCTCTGTATCTTCGCACATGTATATCATGCACACAACCAACACTTACTCTAATTTGAACCCTTATGTGGATAATTCATATCACTCATATTTCCGCACTTTCAGACTTCACAACTCCACACTTCCAGTAGTTATATAGCAAAAATTTTGACAAGCGATGTTATTCACATGATAACTGACTCAATTATGACAGATTCATTTTCTAAGATTCCACCAATAAATCTTGTTACTTAAGTGAATATATTTTAAGTAACAATATTATTATAAAAAATAAATATATATAAACTCAACAAAATGATTTTATGCATATGTTTAACTTAAAATATGTTTGAGTTGAATTTATTTTAGGCAACACTGTTTATTATAAAAAATAAGTATATAAAGTAAACAAAAAGATTTTATGCATATGTTTAACTTAAAAATATTGTTGAGTTGATTTTGTTTTAAGCAAGATTGTTTGTTATAAAAAAATAAGTATATAAAGTGAATAAAATGTTTTTATGCATATGTTTAGCTTAAAACATATTGTTGATTGATGATCATGATTTTAAATTTAATATTTTACTTGGTCATTTTTCAAATTGTGTGGAGCCTTCTTCTATGACCATATCTATGCACTCAACCCTTTGCACATATATATATTCTACACCTTCGCACTCTACATTAGTAAATAAGTGAAATGTTCAATGGGTAGACTACAATATGTGGGAAGCAACTTCACACTCTACACAAATATATATTTCCAACCTCCGCACAAGTATATCCCCCACACACCCAACACTTAGTCTAATTTGAACCCTTGTGTGGATAACTAATATCACTCATCCTCTCACACTCTAGTACTTTACAACTCTACACTTTCAATAGTTCAATAGCATGGATTCCGACAAGCGATGTGATTTGCATGATAACTAACTCATTTATGACACATTAATTTTATAATATTTCACCACTAACTATATTTAGTGTAGCTCATTAGGAGGTTCCCCCCTCAAAGAGGAAAGTGAACAATAAAGGATCCATTGTGTAACAGTATATATTTTATCATGTTTCCATACCTCAAGGGTTTTCAAGATAATAAATTACAAGTTTTTCTATATTTTTCTCAAGATGTATTATGGTTTTTCAGAGAACTTTATTCAGCCACAAAATGGGGAAACTTTTTTTCTATAATTTTGCATATTTTCAAGAAGACAAAAGAGGGTCACGAAACTTTGGAAAAAACTATGTAGCTTTCTATGTGGAAGTTACATAATCTAGTTGTATATATGAGTTCCTCTAAGAAAAATAACCAATTTCAAAAATAAAAATCATTCGAAAAGGAATTTGGAAAGAGAAGTTATCATCATTATAAAATATTCTTATTTTCAAGGTTTTTCCATGGATGGATGGGAAATTTTGCTAACTTATGTAGTTTATGGGGCTGAATTTTCCAAAAATAATTATATATTTGAGTTCCTCTTTAAAAACCAACCCATTTAAAAAAAAAATCATCTTAATCAAAGCTCCAAATGTGCACATATTTGTGATGACCGCGAGACTCGAGAACTCATAACTTTTCACATGGTGCTCATATTGTTACCATATCATTATCATTGGATAGAGAATTTTAAGAGATGTTTTTGGTATCTTGTATATGGTATTTGTAATGGATATTCTCTCTCAAATGATCATGGAAATTTGATAAGAGATGGAAGCCATTGAAAAAACATCTCAAGAGTTAAAAGTTGCAAAGAAAACATTGAGGAAAGATATATGATTGAGAACATATACAATTCCATAATAAGATAATATACTCAAGGCATATATTCTAGGTATGATTATGATGACAAATTTGATGATTGGTATATGGATAGTTGTCATTTTTTGGATAATGACCACTTTCATATTTTATATGATGACTCTACTCCACCTTATGTACAGAACATCAATGTGACAAATCAAGAGCCATTTATGACTACCAATGTCCAACTTGCATATTATATAGTTTTATTATTCCTTTTAGATTCAACTTCGACCCTTTCCAACTATGTCGATGGATTTGCATATTTGGATCCACATGACCAGTGAAAACCTTCAGATCAATTTCTTATTCTGTTCAGATATATTTCGTGTGGAGTTCCCATGAGAACTTGGACATGGGATCTATGTTTATAGTGGTGGTTGGACTCATTGAGAATTGTGGATCACTTTCCTACATGGAACCCTAGTTCTCCATCCTACTTCAACATTATGGTCCACACATATTCATGGGACCCTGTTATACGGTGTGACATCCTCATCGCAAGTGTTGAGGACAACATTTTCATAAGGGGGGTGGATTGGATTGTAGCTAGAGAGGTAATGTGGGGGCGAATGGCCCATAGTGATAATAATGGAGGTCATTCAATGTAAGGTGGATTATGTCCACTATATTATTAAATCATATCCACTAGGGTATTTAGATATATTATTGTGAACATAATAAATGTAAGAGGAATTATCATAAGGTTCTTCCTCTTGAATTCTCTTAGGTGGTTTGTAGAACTATATAAAGGGGTTCACGAAATTTGTTGGCAAAGACCAAATTTTGGAGAAAATCAAGGAGGTTTTGAAGAAATCAAGGCAGAAATCGGAAAAATAAAAGGCAACGTCCGAAAAGGGGGAGCACTTCGAAAAGAGAGGAAAATTAGTGTCGGAAACAAAGGAAAACCAATGCCGATGAAAAAATATTACAAAGTGGACAAACTGCTACAGATAAGTTGGAAAGTGGACAAGCGTCAACTTCGAGAATGGTTGGATCGTCAACGAGCCGAGATTGTGTCAATTGGAAAGTGGATAAACTTAATCCACTGAGGGCTAAGGTTTTTGTAAGGGCTTTGTCCCATTTTTGGTTTAAGTAGAATGTATTAGGACTATGGAAGAAGATACAAGTTCTCAGTCTTGTTTTGAGTTATAGATTTTGTTAGTGAATGCAAGTTCAAAGATTTGTTCTAAGTTTTGTGAGGAATATCGTGATCTGTGAAGATCGATTCTAATGGAGGAAGAAATGTATAGTGCACGATAGTGGATTTTGCAGGAATATTAATAAAGAGATGAAGTTTCTCATCTTTGTGGACGTAGTCCCAGGAGGTAGTGAACCACAATACATTTGGGTTATGTGTGAATGTTAGCTACTTGTGGTTATATTTTCTTTAATGAGTTTTAGGATGAACATGTTAAGGAAATAATACTGTGCCCTAAGGATAAACTGATGAAATCTTTACATCAACACTAAATGGATGAATTTCAAGGTTAGTATTTAGATATGAATCCTCTATTGCAGTAAATGAATATATGTCATTGGGTTTATGTTGTTATAATGGTTATCGAAGTTCTATTGGAATATTTGTGTCACTGGTCATAACTAAGATATATCTAGGGATAACATAATAAATGGGTATTCAAGGGCTAGCAGTTCAATATATCTAATTCCCCAGAGAGAGAAGCACATCCCATCCCATGGTTGCAGAAACCTGAGTCCTGCAAGCACCCATTGAATCCATCTTGAGTGAGACTACACAGTGCACTCGATGCACTATGTTTCCCTTTGGTATCCAAGAGGGTTGATGGTTGAAGGGTTGTTGGTAATATTGTAGTTAGAACCTGGTTCATCCCATTAAGTCAACAAATGGTTCTGCTGTCGGTTGGAACTCAAAAGATTAGATCCAAAGGGATTTTTCATGTAGTATAGCATGAGGGTTTAAGAAAGGGGATTTTTTTTATGTTGGAACTGCAAGAAAGAAAATATTGAAATATGGTTGACAGTTCAGGAACTACAGTTTTCCCACAAAGATAATAGAATCCCTAGGTTTAATCCAAGACAATACTTGGAGACATATATATTCAGTGAAATAAACGAGAGTTTCTTTAGTGAGTTTTCCATGCTATTGCAGGAGTGGATAACACAGTTGAAATATACCCATCCAACAAATAGAGTTAGATCAATGGAGTGGACAAAAGAGAGTATCGCACGGTTGAAGAGGGTGAATTAAAAATTCGCACGCAGTAGATTTCTAGATAGACAACATTGTAGTGGAGTATTTCACTGAGTCGGCAATAGATACATCGAAGTCTTACAAGGAAGTATATCAGGAGTTTCTTAAGGGTCTAAGGGGAAGGTACATCAGGTTTTTGTACACTTCAATCTAGAGATTATTTCATGATAAAGGGATATTAATCATGAAATGAGACAACTAAACTACCCTGCGTGCATGGGGGAGTTAGGGGAAACAATAAGTAAGGTCTGAGATGGAGGGGCGAATGAATAGAGGAGAGTGTAGTAAAGAGAAATATCCAATTATGATGTATCAAGAGGAGATACAATATATTATGTATAAGGCAAGAATGACACACAGTGGCAGACCCTACCAATATAAGATCAATAGGAAGAAAACAGAAGTAATTGAGAGGGTGGTAAAACAAAGAAGCTCTGATACTAATTGATAAAATATACATAATAACAACAACATGGCGGAAAAAAATACTAGCCAATACTCTCTAGTGTATTCACTCCAATGTTACATTTTTATAGTAAAATGGGTGATGCCACCTCATAAAGAGATTTTCTCTAGATCCTAAAATCATGCATGATGACAAAGCTAGGCAATATTAACTAAATCATTAGTCATCACTTGAGGATATATTACTAATATCCTAAATGAATAATACAAATATAGGTGACAATTTAGAGTTAGTGATTGGTTAAGGTAAGACATAGGCTAACAATCCCCCGCTCAATCACAAGTATGATCAATAATATCATCAATAAAGCATAAACTGGTATCAATTACAAGTCTTCATACTGAAACTCATGAGTTGATCCTCAATGAATAACTTCTTAAAAAACTACCAATCTAGATGTTGAATGGTTCATTTGAAATGAACTAGAAACGCGTTGAGATATGGAAGTAAATAGTTGCAATATCTAAACATTTCCTGATTTCTTGAAAATTTGATCATTTTTCCAAGTATTTTAGCTAGAAGAATATAATTTCTTATGTTAATTGGTGAACATGTACTATCACCACTCTACTATCAGTGTATCACTGAAAGTGCTCTCTAAATCTATGTTTTTGGATAACCACTTACCAATTGATACCATGTATATGATGGTTTTTGGATGACCACTAACCAATTTTGACACTTTTAGGTGTCCAATAACATCCCAATGTATAATGTGTATGATTCAATTGCAATTCATTGAACCACAATCCTGCCAAAGTATGTCATCTCTGGAAAATATCACTATGTAATCATGTGAGCCAGGGTGCATGTAATTTGTTCACTTGATGTAAACTCCAATCTGATGAGAGAGAATGAANTTTTAAATATTTAGATTTTTTACAATTGAATTGAATTAGGTTTTAAACGAGGTTTCAATCTTTTTATTTATAAATTAGGTTTTAATTAAATTTTTATTTCATATATTTATTTTATTTTATTTTCATTCAACTCACTAAAGTTATAAATAAATTTTCAATCCAAATATTTATTTTATTTTTAATCAAACCCATATATATAGTATTATATACAATTACATTTTCTCTAGAGTCTCAAAACAAACATCAAATGGAGACCCATGATTAATAAATAATGGTGGAAGAAATGAACTCTGTGGCAGATCATTTGGCAGGCTTGGACCAAATTAGATAATGAGTTGCGGTATCTAAAGCATTTTTCGTTTCATAATTTGGGCAATCTTATCTCCACTAAATCTTTCTTAAGTGGTTTTCTCTTTTGGATATATGTGTGATTTATGTTCCGTTTATGGAATTCTATGGAATTCTAAGTCGAGTAATTTCTACTTTTAACACTTAGATATGAATGAACAAAGACTCTTTTAATTTCAATTCACTGATCTCTTCATGCTTAATCCCTACTGCATTTTAACTTTAATGCACTGATCTTTTGAAGCTTAATCCCTACAACTTAATCCCTACTGCATTAATCTAGTTAACTGGACAATTAGAGGGACCTGACGGAGTTACGGGACCCGGGGATTCGAACCATTCATTTTTCATCTTAATCTTAATTATTAGAACTAGCACAACCACTAATTTGTTGTTGGTGTCACTAATTTGTTGCTGATGATATTCGTGTTCACTACTGCACTGTTTCATTTATGAGAAAATTTATGTACCTTGATGTTCACATTCAATCTAGGCCCAACAACCTGTAAAAGTTTATAATCAAGAAACATTAACATCAAATTCATTTAATATTTTAATATCTCAATGCAGTGTTTCATTTATGAGAAAATTTATGTACCTTGATGTTCACATTCAATCTAGGCCTAACAACCTGTAAAAGTTTATAATCAAGAAACATTAACATCAAATTCATTTAATTTTTTAATATCTCAATGTTTTTAAGTATATTCATATATTAAAAAATAAGTATATAAAGTGGATAACATGTTTTTATGCATATGTTTAACCTAAAAAATATTTTTAAACATATATATATTTTTAGGACAATATATCTTCAACAAAAAATATTGTTAAACATATATTTATCTTCAGTAGATATATATATCTTCGGCACAAAGAGATCGTTCACACAGATATATCCCCAACACAACTTACACTTAGTCTAAATTGAACCCTTGTGTGGATAATTCATATTCTAAGATGCCACCACTAACTCTCAATAGTTGCTTGAATTTATTTTAAGAAACATTGTTTTTTATAAAAAATAAGTATATAAAGTGAACAAAATGTCTTATGCATATGTTTAACTTAAAAAATATTGTTCACTTGAATTTATGTTAAAAAACTGTGTTTATTATAAAAAAATAAGTATATAAAGTGAAAAAATGTTTTTATGCATGTGTTTAACATAAAAAATACTATTGAATTGAGTTTATTTGAAGTAACAATGTTTATTCCCTCGGATGGAGTGATATCCAATGATAATGAGTGTTGATTTGACATTTGAAGGCCGAGGCACCTGGAAACAGAGGCCTCAAGACATTTGTGGGAGTGTCATAAGATCTCCACAACAATATTTCGGTATCACTAATTTCCAAAACTCACAAAAAAAAAACCTCCGACCTTGGCCAAAGTACAATAATGTTGATGCAATAGTCATTAACTCCTAGTACTTTGATTTTGTGGAGAGATTAACGACTCTCCACCTATTTCTCACAAGAGATATGATAGCATAACGACTCCTAGAGTCCATTTAAAATGTGACTTCCCCTCTAGTTTGGCATTGTTTCTTCCATTGATGGCACTGGAACAGGAATCAGGTTTTTTTGTTTGGGTGACAAAGGTTGATTCAATATCCACTATGTCACGCCATAGGGGACACTTCGAATGAGGCGTGGCTGATCATTTTCCTCCTAGTTGAATCACCACTAGATCTAGCACTTCTAGCACTGAAAGCAAGATGGACGGGTCTAAGAATTCTCCGCAGGGCTCAGCCTCCCCTAGTCATCAAAATAGTGAGCATACTTCAATAGGTTGGGGATCCAAGATCGAATGGTTCTGTTGTCATGGTAACTATCTGGGTTTTTCTCCAATCACTTTCCTTGGTTCGTCGTCTCGTTCTACTGCTCCTTGGGCCTCTCTAGTAGGTACAACAAGTCCCAATTCACGATAATTTCCTTTCGTCTCTCCATGATCCTCCTCCGATGGGAACACAAAATGATTTCATGATCCCTTGAGAAACCTCCAATATTTTATTTTTGAGCTTCACCATGAGATACCCAACCTCAAATTCATACTTTAGTTGTTGGACCTCCAAATATCCTTGCTTGTGTAAATGTGAGACGGTCTAGATGATCTTTCAACTCAGGATACAACACGTATGCAATGACCCATTCTCCTTCATCTAATATGACTTGATGATACCTCGATTGAAGGCCAGGTTCATTTCTCTGGTTAGATTTTTTTTGTTTCAGAAGTCAACTTATAAGTTTAGTTTTGCAGTTCTTGCAAGCTCTTTGACATCAATTTTACTCTATACTTTTGTTAGTGGTTCAGTATTTTGGCTCTACGAGGCATACTAAACTTGAAATGACGTAGGAGGCAAATTGTTTTCCATCTATGGAAACTATGGCCCCATTAGACACTTGTATATTTGATATTGTTTATTATGAGAGGTAATATCTAGAAAACTTACTTGCAAAAAAAAAATAACAATGTTTATTATAAAAACTAAGTATATAAGTTGAACAAAATGTTTTTATGCATATGTTTAACTTTAAAACTATTGTTGATTAATGATAATAATTTTAGTTTTAATATTTTACTCTGACATTTTTCAAATTATGCTCAGCCTTTTGTTATGATTATATCTATGTACTCCACACTCTACACATATATCTTCTGCACTTCCACGCTCCGCACTAGTAAATAAGTGAAATTTTCAATGGAGCGGTATATGTGGGGAGAAATGTAAAGTGTTTGCACTAAAAACATTTAGCATAAATTTTGTATAAATAAACAAAAAGGTAAAGTGTTCAATGAGTAGGTTAGAATATGTGAGAAACAATGTAAAGTGTTTGGATATTAGGATGGGTAACAACAAATGCAAAGTATTTGCACATTAGAATTCAAAGTATTTATATGTTAGAATTGCAGGATGCAAAGTGGGTAGTGTTCATGACACAAGAGATAAAAAAATTAAACTTAATATAACTAAATGAAAATACAAGATAACCTTGATGCTGACATTCAATTTCACTCAAACAACTTGTAAAATTTGATAATAAGCAAACATTAACACTAATGTATTTTAACTTTTTAGATATTTCGAGACTTTTGTGTATATACCTATATTAAAAAAGAAGTATATAATGTCAACATAATGTTTTTATGCATATGCTTTACTTTAAAATTATTATTAAACATATATATCCTCTGTATCTTCGCACATGTATATCATGCACACAACCAACACTTACTCTAATTTGAACCCTTATGTGGATAATTCATATCACTCATATTTCCGCACTTTCAGACTTCACAACTCCACACTTCCAGTAGTTATATAGCAAAAATTTTGACAAGCGATGTTATTCACATGATAACTGACTCAATTATGACAGATTCATTTTCTAAGATTCCACCAATAAATCTTGTTACTTAAGTGAATATATTTTAAGTAACAATATTATTATAAAAAATAAATATATATAAACTCAACAAAATGATTTTATGCATATGTTTAACTTAAAATATGTTTGAGTTGAATTTATTTTAGGCAACACTGTTTATTATAAAAAATAAGTATATAAAGTAAACAAAAAGATTTTATGCATATGTTTAACTTAAAAATATTGTTGAGTTGATTTTGTTTTAAGCAAGATTGTTTGTTATAAAAAAATAAGTATATAAAGTGAATAAAATGTTTTTATGCATATGTTTAGCTTAAAACATATTGTTGATTGATGATCATGATTTTAAATTTAATATTTTACTTGGTCATTTTTCAAATTGTGTGGAGCCTTCTTCTATGACCATATCTATGCACTCAACCCTTTGCACATATATATATTCTACACCTTCGCACTCTACATTAGTAAATAAGTGAAATGTTCAATGGGTAGACTACAATATGTGGGAAGCAACTTCACACTCTACACAAATATATATTTCCAACCTCCGCACAAGTATATCCCCCACACACCCAACACTTAGTCTAATTTGAACCCTTGTGTGGATAACTAATATCACTCATCCTCTCACACTCTAGTACTTTACAACTCTACACTTTCAATAGTTCAATAGCATGGATTCCGACAAGCGATGTGATTTGCATGATAACTAACTCATTTATGACACATTAATTTTATAATATTTCACCACTAACTATATTTAGTGTAGCTCATTAGGAGGTTCCCCCCTCAAAGAGGAAAGTGAACAATAAAGGATCCATTGTGTAACAGTATCTATTTTATCATGTTTCCATACCTCAAGGGTTTTCAAGATAATAAATTACAAGTTTTTCTATATTTTTCTCAAGATGTATTATGGTTTTTCAAAGAACTTTATTCAGCCACAAAATGGGGAAACTTTTTTTTCTATAATTTTGCATATTTTCAAGAAGACAAAAGAGGGTCACGAAACTTTGGAAAAAATTATGTAGCTTTTTATGTGGAAGTTACATAATCTAGTTGTATATATGAGTTCCTCTAAGAAAAATAACCAATTTAAAAAATAAAAATCATTCGAAAAGGAATTTGGAAAGAGAAGTTATCATCATTATAAAATATTCTTATTTTCAAGGTTTTTCCATGGATGGATGGGAAATTTTGCTAACTTCTGTAGTTTATGGGGCTGAATTTTCCAAAAATAATTATATATTTGAGTTCCTCTTTAAAAACCAACCATTTAAAAAAAAAAATCATCTTAATCGAAGCTCCAAATGTGCAAATATTTGTGATGACCGCGAGACTCGAGAACTCATAACTTTTCACATGGTGCTCATATTGTTACCATATCATTATCATTGGATAGAGAATTTTAAGAGATTTTTTTGGTATCTTGTATATGGTATTTGTAATGGATATTCTCTCTCAAATGATCATGGAAATTTGATAAGAGATGGAAGCCATTGAAAAAACATTTGAAGAGTTAAAAGTTGCAAAGAAAACATTGAGGAAAGATATATGATTGAGAACATATACAATTCCATCATAAGATAATATACTCAAGGCATATATTATAGGTATGATTATGATGACAAATTTGATGATTGGTATATGGATAGTTGTCATTTTTTGGATAATGACCACTTTCATATTTTATATGATGACTCTACTCCACCTTATGTACAGAACATCAATGTGACAAATCAAGAGCCATTTATGACTACCAATGTCCAACTTGCATATTATATAGTTTTATTATTCCTTTTAGATTCAACTTCGACCCTTTCCAACTATGTCGATGGATTTGCATATTTGGATCCACATGACCAGTGAAAACCTTCAGATCAATTTCTTATTCTGTTCAGATATATTTCGTGTGGAGTTCCCATGAGAACTTGGACATGGGATCTATGTTTATAGTGGTGGTTGGACTCATTGAGAATTGTGGATCACTTTCCTACATGGAACCCTAGTTCTCCATCCTACTTCAACATTATGGTCCACACATATTCATGGGACCCTGTTATACGGTGTGACATCCTCATCGCAAGTGTTGAGGACAACATTTTCATAAGGGGGGTGGATTGGATTGTAGCTAGAGAGGTAATGTGGGGGCGAATGGCCCATAGTGATAATAATGGAGGTCATTCAATGTAAGGTGGATTATGTCCACTATATTATTAAATCATATCCACTAGGGTATTTAGATATATTATTGTGAACATAATAAATGTAAGAGGAATTATCATAAGGTTCTTCCTCTTGAATTCTCTTAGGTGGTTTGTAGAACTATATAAAGGGGTTCACGAAATTTGTTGGCAAAGACCAAATTTTGGAGAAAATCAAGGAGGTTTTGAAGAAATCAAGGCAGAAATCGGAAAAATAAAAGGCAACGTCCGAAAAGGGGGAGCACTTCGAAAAGAGAGGAAAATTAGTGTCGGAAACAAAGGAAAACCAATGCCGATGAAAAAATATTACAAAGTGGACAAACTGCTACAGATAAGTTGGAAAGTGGACAAGCGTCAACTTCGAGAATGGTTGGATCGTCAACGAGCCGAGATTGTGTCAATTGGAAAGTGGATAAACTTAATCCACTGAGGGCTAAGGTTTTTGTAAGGGCTTTGTCCCATTTTTGGTTTAAGTAGAATGTATTAGGACTATGGAAGAAGATACAAGTTCTCAGTCTTGTTTTGAGTTATAGATTTTGTTAGTGAATGCAAGTTCAAAGATTTGTTCTAAGTTTTGTGAGGAATATCGTGATCTGTGAAGATCGATTCTAATGGAGGAAGAAATGTATAGTGCACGATAGTGGATTTTGCAGGAATATTAATAAAGAGATGAAGTTTCTCATCTTTGTGGACGTAGTCCCAGGAGGTAGTGAACCACAATACATTTGGGTTATGTGTGAATGTTAGCTACTTGTGGTTATATTTTCTTTAATGAGTTTTAGGATGAACATGTTAAGGAAATAATACTGTGCCCTAAGGATAAACTGATGAAATCTTTACATCAACACTAAATGGATGAATTTCAAGGTTAGTATTTAGATATGAATCCTCTATTGCAGTAAATGAATATATGTCATTGGGTTTATGTTGTTATAATGGTTATCGAAGTTCTATTGGAATATTTGTGTCACTGGTCATAACTAAGATATATCTAGGGATAACATAATAAATGGGTATTCAAGGGCTAGCAGTTCAATATATCTAATTCCCCAGAGAGAGAAGCACATCCCATCCCATGGTTGCAGAAACCTGAGTCCTGCAAGCACCCATTGAATCCATCTTGAGTGAGACTACACAGTGCACTCGATGCACTATGTTTCCCTTTGGTATCCAAGAGGGTTGATGGTTGAAGGGTTGTTGGTAATATTGTAGTTAGAACCTGGTTCATCCCATTAAGTCAACAAATGGTTCTGCTGTCGGTTGGAACTCAAAAGATTAGATCCAAAGGGATTTTTCATGTAGTATAGCATGAGGGTTTAAGAAAGGGGATTTTTTTTATGTTGGAACTGCAAGAAAGAAAATATTGAAATATGGTTGACAGTTCAGGAACTACAGTTTTCCCACAAAGATAATAGAATCCCTAGGTTTAATCCAAGACAATACTTGGAGACATATATATTCAGTGAAATAAACGAGAGTTTCTTTAGTGAGTTTTCCATGCTATTGCAGGAGTGGATAACACAGTTGAAATATACCCATCCAACAAATAGAGTTAGATCAATGGAGTGGACAAAAGAGAGTATCGCACGGTTGAAGAGGGTGAATTAAAAATTCGCACGCAGTAGATTTCTAGATAGACAACATTGTAGTGGAGTATTTCACTGAGTCGGCAATAGATACATCGAAGTCTTACAAGGAAGTATATCAGGAGTTTCTTAAGGGTCTAAGGGGAAGGTACATCAGGTTTTTGTACACTTCAATCTAGAGATTATTTCATGATAAAGGGATATTAATCATGAAATGAGACAACTAAACTACCCTGCGTGCATGGGGGAGTTAGGGGAAACAATAAGTAAGGTCTGAGATGGAGGGGCGAATGAATAGAGGAGAGTGTAGTAAAGAGAAATATCCAATTATGATGTATCAAGAGGAGATACAATATATTATGTATAAGGCAAGAATGACACACAGTGGCAGACCCTACCAATATAAGATCAATAGGAAGAAAACAGAAGTAATTGAGAGGGTGGTAAAACAAAGAAGCTCTGATACTAATTGATAAAATATACATAATAACAACAACATGGCGGAAAAAAATACTAGCCAATACTCTCTAGTGTATTCACTCCAATGTTACATTTTTATAGTAAAATGGGTGATGCCACCTCATAAAGAGATTTTCTCTAGATCCTAAAATCATGCATGATGACAAAGCTAGGCAATATTAACTAAATCATTAGTCATCACTTGAGGATATATTACTAATATCCTAAATGAATAATACAAATATAGGTGACAATTTAGAGTTAGTGATTGGTTAAGGTAAGACATAGGCTAACAATCCCCCGCTCAATCACAAGTATGATCAATAATATCATCAATAAAGCATAAACTGGTATCAATTACAAGTCTTCATACTGAAACTCATGAGTTGATCCTCAATGAATAACTTCTTAAAAAACTACCAATCTAGATGTTGAATGGTTCATTTGAAATGAACTAGAAACGCGTTGAGATATGGAAGTAAATAGTTGCAATATCTAAACATTTCCTGATTTCTTGAAAATTTGATCATTTTTCCAAGTATTTTAGCTAGAAGAATATAATTTCTTATGTTAATTGGTGAACATGTACTATCACCACTCTACTATCAGTGTATCACTGAAAGTGCTCTCTAAATCTATGTTTTTGGATAACCACTTACCAATTGATACCATGTATATGATGGTTTTTGGATGACCACTAACCAATTTTGACACTTTTAGGTGTCCAATAACATCCCAATGTATAATGTGTATGATTCAATTGCAATTCATTGAACCACAATCCTGCCAAAGTATGTCATCTCTGGAAAATATCACTATGTAATCATGTGAGCCAGGGTGCATGTAATTTGTTCACTTGATGTAAACTCCAATCTGATGAGAGAGAATGAAGATAAGTGAATCAACTTCTAGTCTGGAACATTCCTAAAAATAATTGACAACTCAATCAAATGGCAAGTTCCAATGCAGAAGGATCCTCTTGTCCTCTGCTAGGTCAGATGACCATCTATGTGAACCAGATGTCCACAGTATTACTCTCAAAATAAAAATCAACATCCCAATTATGTATGATTCAACTTAAACTTATTGAAGCATAATTCTTCTCAAGTCTCTCATCTACATACCGAAGTTTACCATTTGGAAAATTTCATGCCCACTTGGCATACCTGTTAAAACTTTCAAATTGAAAACCATCTATAATTCCATCATCAATTCTTCCTTTTGTTAGGACCACATATTGTACCCTTTTTGCCCATACTTTTTGCTATTATTTTACCCTTCATCACCTGCATTTTGACTTATACTATCATTTCATCTGATCATTCCAAGGTATAC
>JZKD02S0314543.1:0-19645 GCA_000966675.3 Picea glauca
TTTTAAGGGTTATTGGGCATTTTTAGAGCCTAAATTCGTGGAGGAAGTTGGAGATGGACAACTAACTCCCCCACTATTTAACCAAGGCCATTTTGAGGCCAAGGGGACAGATTTTTTAGAGCAATTCAAAGCAGAGATGCCGAGAAGAAGCCAAGTCAATACCAGTTTGGGGCAGGGAAGCTGTTGAGGTAGAGATGCTGTCGGAGGCTTTCTGAGAGCTCGGGACATCTGTTTCAGGTGCCGTAAGTTGTGAAAGATTCTAGAGATCTGGGCGAACATGACCAGATCAGTCTGGAAGCCAATCGACATTGTAAAGATGTACTATTAAGCTTTCGAACAGAAATAAAGAAGCCTCCCCCACAAGAGAAAAGGCCCGGAGACGTAGGCAAAGTTGCCGAACTCCGTTATCAACCTATGTGCATTATGGTTTGTTGTTTTCATTGATTTTCAGATCTGAAATTATGTTAAGGGTTGTATAATTCATTTCTTTTCTCGCTCTTTCGTTAAGTTTCCCAATGGTCAATTAATGCATGCAATTAAAAACTCAACCATAGTCATTCGAAAAATCCTGACGGATCAGTTCTTCATGACAGGTATCATTTTTTCCCTTGTAAGTTATTGAAATTTTATTAATTTTTTTCATTAATTATATATTCACGTTTGGTTTTATATTTATTTATTAGATGGGCATTAAACATGGTATCATAGCATAGGTTTCTAACCCTTTATTACCATTGTGCCTTTAAGAGTAGTTTCATTCATTGAAAACTAAGTGGAAAATGTACTTAATTGAATAAAAAGACTTGCATCACTTTAATTTTATTCATTGTAAACTAAGTGGAAAATGTACTTAATTGAATAAAAAGACATGCATCACTTTAATTTTATTTTACATAATAGATACATACATATGCACACACATATATGTAAATAACATACAACTTGTAGAGTTTGGTCTCAAGAGAGCATTTATGTTTATATTTTTGAAAAGAAAAAAAAATAATTTACAACCTTACTACCACAGAGAACCAAGCTACAACCTTTAGTTTTCCTTCAAATTGAAACCACAACAAAGCTAAAAGCCATATTCTCATCTCAGACAACTAATACAAACGTTATTTTTTTTTTAAGGATGAGTAGACAAAGGCCAACCCTTTTAAGTCATTGTAATCCCCCAATAATACACAAAACCTTAGAAAATGAAAAAACCCATCAAAATCAAGAGATTACACATGTTTACCTCACATATATTGTGCAGTTTCTCTCACCATAGCCACATGACTTCCCTTAGAAGTATCATTGAATGCCATCCTTTTGGTATCATTGAATGCCATCTTCTTGCCCTACTTTATAGACCTAAAAACAAGAAAAAACCTAAAAACTCATCCATGACTCATGGAAACTTCCTTTGAATGCTTGTAAAGGCCCCATGAATGCTAGCCTCTCCTTAACCATCACCCTATGTAATGAAACCCTCATGCAATCTATAAATCATGAAATGGAAATGGAAAGTGTTATATGTTATTCGTGTGATATGGGAAATCATTGTATTGAGTGTTATATGTTATTCGTCTGATATGGGAAATCATTGTATTTCTTTCTTTCTTTTCTATTCATATATAAATGTTCTTAACACCCCCACACTATCTCACCCACGTCCCCAACCCCCCAATATCCTTGGGTAAGTGCATAAATATGGGTTCATCTGTATGAACCCACACCTACAATAAACGCATGTATAAGGTGGGGAGTCATACATATGAAAAATGTGAGGTACGTAGTATGGTACTACATATATTTAAATAGAAACCCATGTATCAAGGTGGGGAGTCACACATATGGAAAATGTGAGGTATGTAGTTATGGTACTATAAAGATAACTAGCAGGAATTGTGTGTGGTTAAATTTTGAACATGTGTATGAAATTATACATAACACAAAAATTCCATATATACATCCGATTGTGTATAAATCTGTGTACTACATAGGTGAATGGGAACCTTGATTAATATATGAATTTGTGTCTGTTGCACACGATGCGAATATGTGTCTCTTACACATTATGCAAATAAAAAATATATAGACAACTCTTTGCACAATGAAATGATAGTAATATCATTCATTTCCTTTAAAAAAATGTAACTTAGAATTCCATTATTGCAATTATGGCTTCATTTCATCTCATCTCGTAAATAATGGTGATTTCCTTGAGTGATGTTCTTTGCGTAATTTTACCTTTCTGGCATATCTTAAGAATTTTAGATTTCATCTTCATTTCAAAATTATACATCCTTCCAAAAATAACATTCAATATTTTTTTTATTTATAATTATTGTTATAGAGTTGATTATAGTTTATTGTAAAAGAATTTTTTTTTCATATAAATTATATTATATTTAATTTCAATTCATTTTATTATATATTGTTGCTAAGATTTATTATAATTTTAATTTTAATATGTATTGACACTGAGATTATCATTTTAAGGAAAAAAATTCAATCAAATCAGTTTACTTAATTTTGTGTGTACATTAATTTTACATAGAACTTTAATAATTCACATAGATTAATAGATAAATAGTATCTTTAACATAGTTTAAATTTTTCCTTTCATTATTAATCATGTATATAAATATACATTCTCTATCCATGTTAAGGAACAAAACATTCTTAACCATAAAATTTTGTATTAATCTGATTGTTTTGTATTAATCTGATTGTAATATTCATACACTCCTAGTGGAATCTTAGGGATTTTACATTTTTAATGAAAAAATAGTGACTGCGTGGTAAGAAAATCATTCGTTCATGTACAAGTTTTTTTTTTTTTCTGAAGGAATAAGACTATAAGAAAAGCTTTGTAATATCCATACCCTTTATAATTTATGAGCTATTGAAGAAGACGATGTTTATACATTTTTTCCTTGAATGCAATACAACTGAGCTAGTACAAAGACTTAGTGAACAACATTTGAAAGTATAAAAACCCTAAGGGGTGAATCTATGAATATGTGTCTTACTTTTTGGTGAAACGTGGTAACTAAATTTGAATTTTTTGTACATGCATTATGGAATTTGACGTACAACAAAAACAAAATTATAAGGAATTGTGTTGTCTTTCTAATAGTATTTTTGGTTTTTTGCAAAAAATATTGATGTTATTTAATGCATCAATTTTATGTTTAATTAAATGATTGTCCTTTCAAATTTCCATAAAAGTTAACAAGTGACTTTTGTTTATACATGATCTAGTGTTCAATGTATAGTTTTCAAAAAAAAATACCAAGCACGATCTACATAGAATTTCTATCATGAATATAATTAGGAAAATTATATGTTTATTGGGAAAAAATAATGTGTATAAGTTTTAGAAATTAAAAAAAAATAATTATAATTATAATATGAAATCCACAACAAAAATAATTATTTTATTGAATAGAGTATTCAAGAGAGGATCTACATGAACCAAGTCTAGCACCTTCCATGGAAGTGATGAAGGAACTTCAACTACTAGAATTTGTAGTTTCATGAAAACCTATAGAAGGAATTATGGACTTCCAAGCCCTCAATACAGGTTTATTCCTTGATTTAGGTATTTTAAAATCCTTATTTGATATTATTTTTACATAAATAGTTTTTTTTTTTTTTAAAGTCTCCATTAAGGTTTTAATTCTTCAATTTAGATTTGAAACATTTATTACGTGATTAAATCCTCGATCGAGTAAAACATCAATCAAGGGTATTCATAGTCCATTTTTATGTGTCTGACTTGCCCGAAAGTGAAACTAAGTTTATGGATTAACCCCGGGAAGAGTTCATTTAGATGCAATAGAGGAAAAAGGGTATTACACTTTCTTCAATGAACAAAACACCTGTTGATGACTTATATGCCTTCTTATATTACATATTTGATTGGGTATGTTCACTTTTAGTTCAGAAACTCAAAGTATGACTATAGGGACTAGTCAAGGTTATCCTTCCTTTAGTGACCATCAGATTCTTGAGTTGTATTGGGAAGTGAAGAATTTAAAAATTCAAGTTAAAGGAAATTCCTCTTAACTCCAATAGATAAATGGTATGTTAGAGGATTTGGATACAACATAGAAAATAAGGGTAGGAGACCATTATAGGATGAGGAAGCTAGTTATAATATATCCTTTAGGTATTATAAATTGGGTTGTGAACTGTGAAATAATAATGTTTCCTCTTTTAATGAAATCATAAATGAAGGTAATGAGACCAAGTCATGAATAGTGAAATTCTAGGGGGGGCATGATGTTCTATGATCTCAATCATTTTGAAAATAATAATTTTTTTTATTACTAGTTGATCAATTATGCAAATCTACGATAGGAGGATCTAAACTAGAAGGAATAAGTAGAAGAAGAGAACCTATATTGGGATTAGTTTAGGACTCGTTTTCAAAAAAAAAAAATTACTTGGAAAGGGCACTACCAAAATAAAGAAGATTAGTATTGATCACTCACATAAGGTTGTATAATAGAATAATATTATGAATACAAATTTTTAGAAATGGACAAGTATGTAAATAAACCTAGTGAAATAGTTGGGAGAATTGTTGGAGAACTCAGTGACCATGTCAATGATAATTCTATAAAATTCATGCTAGAGACATCATAAGAGGTAATGAAGAGGACTAGAATATGTGGATATGAGGCTCAATAAATGAAATATTTGAGTGGAAATTTGCATTAGAGGATCAATAACCAGAGGAATTTGAGAAGGAATCATGATGGACAAAAAATTCAGATGGTCCCACTACATGATTCTATGAAAGAAGGAAAATCCCATGAGTATGTGAGACAAATGATCCTAAGATTAAAATGTTTTGAATCTAAATTACATGGGAAAAAGTCCTACTAATGACCAAAAAGAGAGAACTAGAGAAAAGGATCTATGAACCATTTTGGATTGAAGGATATTGTGAGATATGTATTAAGAGAAAGATTTATGTAGTAGTGGAAAATAAAAACTCTAATCATTAATACTCCCTCATCTAGTTTAGAGGTAGCATTAGAAACTGACCCTTGATTTCCTTGATTGATACAGGGAGTACCCACAATTCCATGCCCCCTAAAGTGGTGACCAAATGTTAGATAAGCACTAAGAATATCCAAGACCCTCGAAAGATGAAGCTAGAAAATGGTGCTAAGAAATGGATTAATCAAATAATTGATAAATGCATGGTAGAATAGAGAGTATGGAGAAATCAAATATGTTTCCACAACTTTACCATAGGCTTATAATGAAAAAATAGGAAAATATAGGTTGGAAATCCATAAGGATAAGGTAGACTATTATGAAAATAATATTGTGTATGTGGTCAGCAAGGGAGTGATTAGCAACATTAAAGGAGAAAAGAATTACATAGTTGTTAAGAAAATCCCATCAATATTGGCCAATTATAATGTGTACAAGTGACATAAATGATACATCATTCATGTCACAGTATTTATAGAGGAGGAAAGCATGGAAGCACAACAATAGCCCATAATTATAGAATTTTTTTATGTATTCCAAAAAGAGTGACTAGGGTTTCTACCAATAAAAGAAGTTAATTCAAAAATATATATTATTCCCAGATCCATCCTTATATCAAAGGAACCTTACCAGTTTCATCCTTTTGTTACGAACTTCTAGAAAGGATCACATTTTGCAGTTAATTGCACAAATAACCTACTCAAATGTATAAGATAACTTATGAGAGAAGAATTAATGAGTTTGGAACAAATACAACAACATGACCTGAAAAAAAGATAAGAATGCAATCCGAATTTTGTTATATTTTTCTTAGAGAAAGACAAAATATAACTAGATGAATTCTGAAGGAATAAGAAGTTGTGATCAATATAGACTTACTGTGATGGAATCCCATGGATCATTTATGTGTTGTTAGTGTCCTTATATTGTCTTTGATTATGGTTTCATGGACGATACTAACTTCTTCCCCTTCATTTTCCTTTGTAATTATGATTGAGTCTTTGTTTAACCATTCTTCAATATTTTTTTCTCTGAGTGGATAAATTGGAAACTCATAGTTCCTATACTCGCGTGACACGGGGTCGATTCCCATATGCTACCTATATAACCTCCAAGTGCATCCACACAACCTGCAAGCATGGGGAACGGGTAAATAGGGGTGAGAATCGAACTTGAGACCTCCTTTTTACATTCCCTTCCATTTACACGGCACTTTCCAATCAGTCTACACCCCTACGGGATAACCATTCTTCAATATAATCTTTCATTGGGGATACATTTATATCATGTATAATTTTTATATTGAATAATATACCCTCCAAGTCACTTAAGTCAAATGAAAGTTGGCTAAGAACATCTTCAATGTCTTATTTTTTGTTCGCATAACTTAGCAACCAATTCTCAACTTCATTTTCATTATATTCAATGATGCTATTAAATGGTTTGGTTGAACAACCATTTAATATTTCCACTTCTTGTTGAAATTTATCTCTTGTCATGAATATAGAATTTATAATTAATTTAGGGTCATGTACTTCTATTGTTGTTCTGGCTAAGCTTATTTCAATTATTATTTTGTATAACCCCTCTTTTTTAGTAACCAAATAATCACATTATTCAATAATTTACTTTAGAATATTTACCTTCTTAATACAACATGCATTTAGTTGTATTATCCGAAGAGGAGAAGGTAAATATTCTTCTTTTATTTTCATCTCAGTCATATTTGAAACCTTCAAAACAAATGTAGTGACTACATATTTATAAAACCCTTCTTCATGTTCATATTCACCTTGGAGGAAATATCTAAAAGCATTTATTTTAGAACCAAAATAAACAATACTACTTCCAATGTCCCATGGTTGCATGATACGAGACATTCTCTTTTTAATATTTTCTTCAACAAGTTGTGTGATACAGACCAATAAACTTGATGTTCATTTTAATTTTAAATATGGTGTTGTAGGTTTGATGGTGGTCAATGGACTTGGAAGAATAGGAGGCGGCATCAATGTATACTCTAGGTATTTAATTATTTCCTTTAATTTCACATTTTGTGCCTCCATACCATCAATTGAAACATACAAAGCATCCTCTATTATATTATGTAGTTTAACAATTCCAGATGGATATAATTTATTGAAATCATACTCAAAATGGGATTTTCCTTTTCTATTCTTTGGGTCAAACCCTTCAAAAATTAACTTTCTGGATTTTTTTTCAAATAAAGAATTTTGTATTGAAATTGACTATTCTTCTAAGAAATCCTCTTCTTGTGTGGCTAGTTTAGGTGCAACTTGTTGAATTTATTGTAACTTGTGTCTTGCATCAGGAAAATGAATATTTTCAATATCAACCTCCAGGTCCATGTCTTCAAGAGATATATCATTTTCAGATATAAGTCGTTTCGCTTCTTCCCGCTGAGAATTTTTTCTTTTTCTCTTTACTTGAAGCTTATGGGGAATTTCAATTTTTCCTTAGGGAGGATTTTTATCACCACCACCACCACTCAAGTTACTCTTTGAAGCCTTATTATGTAGATATGTTGTTGCTTGGAGACTGTTCTTGGGTAAACTTCCTTTTTTGGAATCCACAGGAGGTTGAGTACCTCTTTTATTTGAACATTTTCCTATTTGTTTATATTGGGACGTTGAACTCACCATGGTTTGAATATCATCAAGAGAATGTAATAGAACATCATGTGCAATATATTCTTCATCTTCAAACATAATTGTATTAGTGAATGCATTTTTGAATCCAACTAATGTGATATGATCAACAAAGATATGACTTGGGTCGAAATCGTTGATATTTTCTGCATTTGTAATACCCTAAGGTCGAGCCCCTATGAAATGTAATGATGTTTGTAGGTTGGTGAGCCAAGTAATTATAAGTTGGTAGGCTTATGTTTTTATTAGGATGAAGAGCCTAGATGATAAGGTCAGTGGGCCTAATTTTTGTATATGTAATTATGCATATTATTAATAAAAATACATCGTTGCGTGTAGACCAACCACGAAGAAAGAGTTATGGGGGACTAAGATCCACTAGGTAGGGAAAGGAATGGAGTTGAGAGGATAGGAAGGAGGGGATAATATTGAGGGATTAACCCAAGGGAATATTATAATGTATTCTTAAAAAGTACTAAAGTTGGGAAAATAAACCCTATTATCCTAAGTTCCTTTTGGGAGAGGAACAAATTCCAAGTGGACAGGAGCATGCTCCTAGAGAGCCAAGTATCACCTAGGACGCATGCAGATTTATGTGGAAATTTTCACCTTTGTTGGGGTTCACTAACCATTCTGGCCACCTTCTTGAAGGGGAGGCGCTCACCATTTTCCTTGCTCTTTCTCTACATTCTAACCTCTCTAGTCATTTAGTTTCCCACGAGTTCATCCTCAACATGTTGGTCATTCCTTATGCAGTTCATGCACACACTAAACAAGTATGCAACCAGAGTCATTTATGTTATGGTGAACTTGTGTAAACTATTGAGTTGTTCCCTTGCATTGCCCGATTTTTGGTGGTTTTGGATTGAAGAAAAAGGTTGACATGCCTATGAGCAACTCTCTCCAGGTGAGAGAGTTTGTTGGGAAGTGATTTCTCTTAGAGGGAGTCTAGTACAATCTACGGAGCTCTGAGAATTCCTAATCTGACATGTTGTTGAAGCCCTAGAAGGGAAGTGTAGAAGCCGATGGACTGTGGAACAGTGAAGGTGCATATTCTCGGGGTGAGATAGACATGTGGGGAATGAGAATCCATGAGTAGTGGGTGTAGGTAGGCTCCTTGGAGAGAATCCTTCCAGTTGCATAGTGCAGTTTCCCATAGCCTCAGACTAGGTCTAAGATTCCTTTGCCCTGGGTGGAGTTTAGTCCCATCTCAGGGGTGACCCACTGCTGAGCGTGATGAGCAGTGTGGTCTAAGGTTATGAGGTTCATGAAAGGCCTACACTCAGTTGGTGGTCATCTATTGAAAGATAAGTACCAAATATTTGTTGATTGTATATTTTGTAACTGTACATGTGTTATAATTGATGAGTAATACCTGGATATATCGTATATGTTCTATGTGTAGGATTATAGTTATTTTTGCATGTATCTGTGTATGGTTAGAATATGTCATCTGTATGCATATGTTGTATGTATGTTTTAATGAACATTTCTGCAAATTTAGTTGGTGGCATGGCTTGGCCTATTGGCTTAAGGCTGGGAAAAGTCACAAATTGGTATCAAAACTAGTTGGAAAATATAAGGTTGTTTGGGTAGTGTTACCCGACAAAGGTTGATGGTCGGGGACGCCACAAATTGGTATCAGAGCTAGTTGGAAAATATAAGGTTTTTTGGGTAGAAATACCCGACATAGGTCGATGTCTGGGGACGCCATAAATTGGTATTAGATCCATGGTTTCAACACTAAGTCTGGATGGGCTAGTAAGGTGGAAGTTGAAGAGAAGGTTTTGGAAAGAAATTGTTATCGAAATGGAAAAAATTGAAGTTTCAAGCCCAGTTTTCGACACTAAGCCTGAATTAGGCCGTATAAGTGGTTATGGAATCAAAACCTCAAATCAAATTGTTGTTGAGAAACCTCTGAAGCCTAGAGCTCAAAGTTTCAAGGCTCCAGATAAGTGCTCAAATCATAAGTGCTAGGTCATAGTCACGGTCCCATGTGAGCCAAGGGCAGAAGAAAAGGGGATAATGCCCAAAAATCTATTGCAGAATAGAGTGGGGATTAGCAATAGAATCCCAAGGGGTTCTTGACTGACCAAGACTTGTTGAAAATGGAATTAGATAGTGCTTTTATCGAATTATATTGGTTTATTCTGGAAAAAAAACTAAAGTCTATTAGCCTAACAAAAATTCGGTTGACTGCACATTTTGCAGAATTAACGATTGTCGGAACTGAATCGAATTGTTGCACAGGTCAGAGAAATGGAGAAGACACAAGGTTCTTATAGTTTGGAAAATGAAGTTAGAGGAATGGATGTCCATTTGGGAGTTGAAGGATCAAACTCCAATGGGAATGGAGAAGAGATAGATAAATAAGGAAACATGATGAAAATCATTGAAAAGTTGCAGAAAGATGTCTAGACTCACCGAGAAGATAACAAAAATCTCATGAAGGCCAGGGAGCAATAGGGAGAATTCAACATAAAGTTGATGCAAATTATGGAAATAATATAAAATAAATTGGATAAGGAGAGTGGCTCAAGAAAATCGGGAAGTCACAGAAGAACAAAAAGTGATAGCAGACATCACCAACACTCCCCGAGTCATTCCAATAAGAGAGTTCATAGTATCTCAAGTATATCCCCTATTAGGAAGCATAAGAGGCCTGGGAAGGATGAGCTATGAGGGGAAATGAACAAAATCAAACCTCCTACGTTTGATGGGGAGCACAATAAGGATGAATATGCAGAGACATGGTCGTTGGGCATGAGAAAGTATTTTCAATTGCATAATTATTCTTCTCACGTAGAAGTAATAATTTCCATCTATCAACTCAAAGGTGAGGAGTCCATGTGGTGGGATCAGCTTATGCAGGTGCAACACATTAATGAGAAAAATGTTACTTGGAGGGAATTCAAGAATTATTTTGAAAATAAATACTTGAATAAGTGGTACTATGATAAGAAAATGAAAGAGTTCTTTGAAATCAATTTGGGAAGTATGGATATCGATGAATATGAAAGGAGATTCTTAGAGTTGTTGAAGTATGTCTCCTTCATCAAGCATGAGACAGTGAATATTCAGAGGTACTTGAGTGGAATGCCATCTTTTATCAGTGATAAAATCCAATATGATGATCCCAAGACTCTAGAAGAAACTATAAGGAGAGAAAATTTCTTATACGATCAACAAAAAGGAAAGCCTACTTTCCATAAGGCTTGGGAGGAAAATAAGAAGTTCAAGAAGGAACAGAGATAGAAGGGAAACAAGCCTTCATTTTTTAGAAACATTCCTCAAGGAAAACCATCTTTTAGAGAGCATGGAATGGCTGAGGTAGGAGGGAAAAGGTCAAGGAACGCACCCATTCAATGTTGGGGTTGTAAAGGAGACCACAAGTATAGATATTGTCCTCACAAAAGTGACAAGGTAAGAGTTGTCCACAATGTACAACAAGAAGAAATGGTGGAGGACATGGGAATAAGAGTACAAAGGATATATGCATCCCTAGACAACAAGCAAGATGAATTTCAATTACACATTATTGAAGTTGAAGGTATGATCAATAACCATGAATTTACTATTTTAATTGATTCAAGGGATAGTCATAGCTATATAGACCCTAAAAAGAAAATATTTCTCTTGCCAAGAAGAAAGCATGGGAAATCTTGGCCGGTACAGTTGGCTACAGGAGCCAAGAGGAAAGTTGTGTAGTTAGTTAAATCATGTCCAGTGGGCATGAATGGACTATGTACCAAGGCAGATTTCAACATATTGTCGTTCGGATCATATGATTTCCTAATTGGTATGGATTGGTTGGACCAACACCATGCCATATTAGACTTCCATAATAAGGCATTCACTTGCTTGGATGATGAAGGAAATCAGAAAATAGTCCAAGGAATTCCAGGGTAGCTATTGTCCTGGAAATCTGAGCAATGCAGCTAAAGAAGTGTTACAGGAAGGGTTGTCAAATATTTGTAGCCCATATGGACGAATCATCTAAGGATAAGGTGAAAAATCTAGAGGATCATGTAGTCTTGGAATATTTTAAGGATGTGTTCAAAGAGGTACTAGGACTACCTCCAAAGAGAGATATTGTTTTCTCTATTAATTTGATACCTGGAGCAGCTCCATCAAAGAATCCTTACAGAATGAGTACACCAGAGCTGAAAGAATTGCAAATGTAGCTTGAATATCTTCTGAGGAAGGGGTATATACGCCCAAGTGTGTCACCTTGGTGTGCCCCAGTCTTGTTCGTAAAGAAGAAAAATGGGAAATTGAGATTGTGCATTGACTTCAGATAGTTGAACAAAGTGACTATAAAGAACAATTATCCTTTGCCAAGGATCGATGATATCTTTTATCAGTTGAAGGATGCAAAGATATTTTCAAAGATAGATCTCAGGTCACGATATCATTAGGTAAGGATTAAAGAGGAATACGTTAGAAAGGACGCCTTCAGGACAACGTATGATCATTACAAGTTCACAATGGTGCCATTTGGGTTATCAAATGCACCAGTGGTTTTTATGTGCTTAATGAATGGTGTTTTCCGGGAATATTTAGACAAGTTTGTCATTGTTTTTCTGGATGACATACTTGTATATTCCAAGACAAAAGAAGAACATGAGCATAATTTAAGGATGGTGTTGCAAGTGCTAAGAGAGAATCATCTATATGCCAAATTGAGCAAGTGCTCCTTTAGTGCTCACTACTTGGGGCATATCATTTCAAAGGATGGGATAGCAGTGGACACTAAAAATATAGAAGCCATTAAAGGGTGGACAACACCTAAGAATGCGACAGAAGCCATATTCTTCATGGGTCTAGATGGCTACTACAGAAGGTTCATTGCATGGTTTTCGAGAATAGCTCACCCCATAACTTCCTTGCAAAGGAAGGGGAAGAAGTTTCGATGGACAAAATATTGTGAAAAGAGTTTCCATCAATTGAAGAAGTTGTTAGCCAGTGCTCCAATTCTGAAGATTGCAGATCCGAATGAAGATTTTGTGGTTTTAAAAAATGTGTGCAAAGAAGGACTTGGTGGATTCCTTAGCCAAAATGGGCTTGTGATATGTTTCGAGTCCATAAAATTGAAAGAGCATGAAAATATCTATGCCAGTCATGATCTGGAATTGGCAGCAATAGTGCACGCTTTGAAGAAGTGGAGGAACTACCTCATGGGAAGGATATTTTAGCTAAGGATAGACCATAGCGGTCTGAAATATTTGTTTGATTGATCTATTTTGAATGCTAGGCAGAGTAGATGGTTGGAATTTCTCTATGAGTATGAGTTTGATATCAAGCACATCAAAGGAAACGAGAACAATGTGGTTGACACACTCAGCAGGAGAGTGCATGAACTGCATGCTAGAACCTTTAGGATGTATCATACGAATCTTAAAGGCAGAATTTTTGAAGCGGCAAAAGAAGATTTATAGTACACAAAATTGGTAAGAACATTAGAGCAAGGTAAAATGCAGCAGAAAACTGAAGATTATGAATTGGAAATTGATGGGATTCTCTTGCACAAAGATAGATTTTATGTACCAGATTCTCTGGAATTGAGGAGTACAATTTTAAAAGAGTTGCATAATGTGCCTTATGCAAGATGCCTAGGATTTCAAAAACCAGTTTCGGTAGTCAAGAGCCAATATTATTGGTCCGTCATGAAGAGGGATATTGTTGAATACATAGCTAAATGATTTCAATGTCAAAGGGTCAAGGTTGAGTATAGACACCCAACTGGGTTATTACACCCATTACCCATCCCTGATTGGAAATGGGAAGTTGTGACAATGGATTTCATCACAGGATTTCCCAGAACAAGCAAACAACATGATGCAATCATGGTAGTAGTGGACAAGCTTACTAAAGCTTCCCATTTCATTCCTATGAAGAATACTCATAAGGGAACTAACGTTGTTGATATTTATACGAAGGAAGTAGCATGCTTGCATGGTGTGCCCAAGAAAATTATGTCTGACAGAGACCTAAATTTTACATCAAAGTTCTGGAAGGGGTTATTCAAAGGGTTCATAACAATTCTGAACTTCAGCATTGCTTATCATCCTGAGTCTGATGGGTAGACAGAGATGGTGAACCAGGTAATAGAGGATATGCTAAGGATGTATGTGATGGACAAACCATCTAAATGGGAAGATTATCTACACTTGGTAGAATTTTCCTACAACAATGGGTATCAAGCATCATTAAAGATGAACCTGTTTGAATCACTTTATGGCATAAATTGCAACACCCCAGTAAGTTGGGACAACCCAGCTGATAGGGCAGTCATTGGTTGAGAGTTTCTCAAGGAAATGGAAGAACAAATGTTGAATACTAAGTAGAATTTGAAGGTTGCCCAAGACAGGAAGAAAAGTTATGCTGATAAGAACAAAACTCACAGGGAATTTGAAGTAGGAGATCATGTATTCCTAAGAGTGAAGGCCAACAGAAGCTCCTTGAAGTTGGGAAATTTTTCAAAGTTGGAAACTAGATATTATGGATCATTTGAAATCCTAGAGAGGATTGGTCCAGTAGCTTATATGATTGAATTTCCTACATGCATGTCTATACATAATGTATTTCATGTGTCATTGATTAAGAAATATGTACCTGATGCTAATCATGTTATTGATTGGAATGTGATTCAGGTGGAGAAGGAAAGCGCTTTTCAGGTGCATCTGGTGTGTATACTAGACCAGAAAAGAAAGAATCTCTCGAATCAATCCATAGGGCTTGTAAAGATTCAATGGACCTGGTACGGTCTTGAGGACACAACATGGGAGTATGAAGATGCTATGAGGGAAGAATACCCGCATGTTTTAGAAGATTTTGAAAATCTTATTGATATTATGTAAATAAGTTGCACTGAGGACAGTGAAAAAATAAGGGGAGGGGATTGTAATACCCCAAGGTCGAGCCCCTATGAAATGAAATGATGTTTGTAGGCTAGTGAGACAAGAAATTATAAGTTGGTACGCTTATGTGTTTATTAGGCCGAAGATCCTAGATGATAAGGTAAGTAGGCCTAATTTTTTTTATATGTAATTATGCAGATTATTAATAAAAATGCATCGTTGCATGTAGACCAGCCACCAAGAAAGAGTTATGGGGGACTAATATCCAATGGGTAGGTAAAGGAATGGGGATGAGAGGCTAGGAAAAAGGGGCTAAGCTTGAGGTCGTAACCAAAGGGAATATTATAATGTATTCCTGAAAAGTATTAAAGTTGGGAAAATAAACCCAGTTATCCTAAGTTCCTTTGAGGAGAGGAACAAACTCCAAGTGGAGAGGAGTGTGCTCCTCAAGAGCCAACTGTCACCTATGATGCATGAAGACTTAAGTGGGAAGTTTCACCTTTGTTGGGGTTCACTAACCATTATGGCCACCTTCCTAGGGGGGGGGGTGCTCACCATTTTCCTTGCTCACTCTCTACATTATGACCAATCTCGCCATTTAGTTTCCCATAAGTTCATCCTCAGCATGTTGACCATCCCTTGTGTAGTTCACGCACACACTGAACAAGTATGTAGCCAAAGTATTTTCTGTCGTGGTGAACCTATGTAAATTGTTGAGTCATTCCCTTTCCTTACCCGATTTTTGGTGGTTGTGGATTGAATAAGCAGGTTGTTAGACCTATGAGAACCTCTCTCCAAGTGAGAGAGTTTGTTGGGAAGTGATTTCTCCTGGAGGGAATCCAGTACCAACTACAGAGCTATGATAATTCCTGATCCAAGAAGTGGAGCAGTCGATGGACTATGGAACAGTGAAGGTGCATATTCCCAGGGTGAGACATGCATGTGGGGAATGAGAGTTCGTGAGAAGTGGGCGTAAGTAGGCTCATTGGAGAGAATCCTTCCAGTTGCACAGTGCATTTTCTCATAGCCTCAGCCTAGGTCTCGGATTCCTTTGCCCTGGGTGGAGTTTAGTCCTAGCTCGGGGGTGACCCACTGCTGAGCATGATGAGAAGCATGGTCTAAGGCTGGGAGGTTTGTGGAAGGTCTGCATGCAGTTGGTGGTCATCTATTGAAAGATAAGTACCAAATCTTTGTTGATTGTATATCGTGTAATTGTACATGTGTTATAATTGATGAGTAATACCTGGATATATCGTATATGTTGTATGTGTAGGCTTATAGTTATTTCCACATCGATCTTTGTATGGTTAGAATATGTCATCTGTATCCATATGTTGTTTGTATGTTTTAATGATTATTTCCGCAAATTTATTCAGTGGCATGGTTTGGCCTGTTGGTTTAAGGCCTGGAATGATCACAAATTGGTATCAGAGTTAGTTGGAAAAGATAAGGTTGTCTGGGTAGTTTTACCTGACAGAGGTCGATGGTCGGGGATGCCACAAATTGGTATGATAGGTAGTTGGAAAATATAAGGTTGTTTGGGTAGCGTTACCCGGCAAAGGTCGATGGTCACGGATGCCACAACATACTTTGGATTGTACTTATAAAGGTAATTTAAGTAATCATAAATCTTAGAAATTCCCCTTAACATGATTTCTCCAACTTTCCATGGTAATGGGATAAATTTCCTCTTTCTTGTCTCATGAAAAACTATTGCCAAAATATATATTGTCTAGCAACTTCAATGATGAACATTTTTCCTGAAATGTACCAGGGAATAAAGAAAGGACTTTAACGAGAACCAAAAATTCTGATTACATCATAATCTTCCATTTTTCTAAAGTTCCCCTTTTGCTCAGAAATGTTGTTTCTTCTAATGATAGTTTAGTTGTATTTTCCCAAAAGAGAAATCTCATGAAAATAGTCATGAATTCATTATATACTTTATAAAAATAATAAGTATATTTATGTCTCCATAGAGCATGATACCATATATTTACTAGATAATTTTTGTAGTCTATCATTTTCCTAATAGTCAAACCCTTGACGACATCGAAATAAGTAATAGAAAATATTAAGTGAGAATCCATATAGAATTTATTTTCTTTCAACAGAGATGATTTTTCCCCAATCAAATATAGCTTCTTTATGAACTATAAAATACAAAATATATAGGGCCAATCGAGGAATAATTTTCACATATTCTTGACCAACGATTCAAGTGATGAGCCATGCAACTTCTCAATAACAATTCTTAAATAAATTGATTTGAATTCTTGATATTTCAACTGGAATTATCGCATGATCCTCTAAAAATTCTTGTAAAAGATCCAATCCATTGTTATTGTTGTTGAAGAAGTTCCTTGCTTCTTCTCGTTTAAAAGTAATGGTAGGCTCTAGTAATTTCAACATCTTTCTAAAAACAAACAATGTTAAGGAAATGGAGGATTCACTTTGAATTTGAATAGCCCTTCAGCTCGAAACAAATTTATCAGCGCACCATGAGACAAATTCTTTATATTCAAAAACATTGGGTACACATCCAGATAGAACAATCCCTGATGTCCAAATTTTGTTCTCACTTCTTTCTAGCAATGGAAATGTAGCATAATACTAGTAAGATATTGACCATTGAAAGTTTTGGTCTTCTCACCCGAAAAGATTCGATGTGTCTTCATAGAACTATTGTGTTCTTGTAGCCATTCTAATGAAGTTGGTGGACTGTAGTATAATTCCTTAGAATAATGATTATGAAATGGATATTTTCTTGTTAATATAACTTAAATATTTTTTTTTAATGGAGAAATTAATACAAATTAAATGATATTGCCTCAATAATTATTCCATTAGTAATGGCCTTTTCATAATTTATTTGGCAATTGTCTTCCATATGATTAGCATTTAATGTATCTCAAGAAACGTGACAAAGAAAGGATACACTACGGTGGGGATTCAAGTATGGAAAGGTTAATAGGGTGAACTTGTGAGTCTTCCAACCCGCGAACCAGCCATAAAACAAAAATATGGCTAAGTATTGCTCAAAGAAAAGAATAAAAGCAAATAAATGGTTAAGTGTTGTAATCGGTTGGACTCATAAGAGGTGAATTATTGAAGACATGGGACCCACGAGCCTAAGGTGGAGAAAGTTCAAATATTTTAAGTATAGGACTCAAAATGAGGATCGCAGAGAAAATAAAAGTTTGTTTGGGTGGCGACAGAGAAATGGGTAAATAAGAAATGAGAACATCAACCAATGAGTCCACCAACCCGCGAAATCGAGGTTATGAAGAAATCTCTTGAAAGAGTGACTAATACATGGTCCATTATGGATATAGTAGAGGAAAAAAAGTGCAATTTGTGTAACACAGAACTTTTAAAGAGTTATGAACCGACAATGAACAAAAAACAATTGAGTAAAAGAAAAGTGAGAAAATGAAGAAAATCGCATATACAAGTCAACAATAATACGTTATCATGGTTTTTGTTAATATTAATATGAAATTGTATTTATTCTAATTAGAGATATAGAAATTGAATGCAATCTAGAGGAAGATTTTTCAATTATTTGTGTTATTTTTATTTTGTTTAATTTAATTTATTTTATAAAAATAGAAATTATTCTAATTTGCTATGTTAAAAAGTTTTATTATCACTTTTATTTATGTTTTCAAATAAATTTATAATTTGAAATTAATATCCAATTTCTCCGGGATGGGATGAAAAAGGAAAGTCCCACGGTGCCCCTTATGTATTTTTCAATAGTCAATGGTGCATGGTGAGTTACCTGTAATTAGTTTTGTGAGTGTGGTTGAGAAACATGAGGTTTTCATAGTTTCTCTAACCCATCCCACCTACATAATGTGTAATGAATCCTTCATAGTATTGTCGTTGTGGGAAATTATGGAAAGAATACATTTTTTTTTTTTATTGCAAGTCAAGCTCAATGGTGAATGTTCAAGGTTTTTGGTTTTTAATATAGGTCGGGGTATCTTTTCATCATTCTGGTCATGGTGACTCAATATTGAAGTTCCTAGTTAGCTCTCTTTTACTTGTTTGAGTTCTTTTTAACCTACAAATGTTGAATCTCCTATATATTGGGATACATATGAGTTTGAATTGGGTTTTCCTCAATCGCTGGCTACATCTATGGTAGAATTTTTACATCTGGAGATACAATATTTCCCTTTATTTGGATTTTCCCCATTATAATCGTAACCCCCCACCCCCGATTTATCGTAGTGACTGGATACCATCTAAAATACTGGCTTACCGCACATATTTACACTTGAGTTTCTATATTGCCTCTAAAAATGGTGAGATTTAATAAGGTTATGATTAGAAATCTAATAAAAAAACATCTAGTATGAAGCCTATATAAAAAAATCAAAATGTTGCCTCTTAAAAGACTCCCCAATATATTACCAATTTCGAGATAGATATTAATAAGGATTATAGGAACTTCCATTGTATATTACCCTCACAAATAAAGGAATAAATATCCCAAATGCAGGTTTCAATTATGGAGAAGAGAAAAAGGCTCTACAATGAACAAACAAATTTAATTAGAATTAAGGAATGGATTCTAAACCTAAGTTTTTCTTAGACTAGAGAAATTAAGAGATTTAGGTTAACAAAACTATATTGTTTTAAAAAATCCTTTATCATTTAAATGGAGAAAAAAATCATCCAAGGCCATCCTCCACAAACTATATTTATTGAAAAATAAATTTGAAGCGATGTTTAAATCTATCTTTGGCATTGATATTGTAATCTCGCAACCCTAGGCAAATGATAGTGACGAAATGCTAGATTATGAATACTTTCCAAGTTCATGGGGTACACTCTCTAATCCGATCTTCATTGATGAAGATCTATTGCGTCATAATGAAGCTCAAAAGGTGCTTACTCAACTACATAATCTCTCGTGACACCCAACCTAGTAAAATTATGTCTTATTTTATGTCAAACATGGGATTGTTGATCCATCTTATCGTTTATCTATTATATTATAGTTTGTTGTCAACACTATATAGGCTTTTATAGGCTCAATACCGAAAGTTAGAGGGACATATTTGATTCCTTTACAATGTACCTTTTTTCACTTGTTGTGATACT
>JZKD02S0314576.1:0-10324 GCA_000966675.3 Picea glauca
CATCCTTCCCTCATGTCTCTTGAATAGATCTTGTGGCCTTGTTTTAAAGCCCGTCAATATTCCCTGTTCCGAGTATGTCTCATGATTTTATATCACAAGTCCAACCAACCACTTACCCATTTCATACTTGGCCACTATTACCATCGTCAGTTCCTGGAAAGGCTTTCTCAACATTGCGCTTCCATTGTTCTGCTACCTACAAACAACACCCAAAATTCCGTAATATAGAAATTGAAGGACGAAATCTGTCATTGTGCCATGTTCCATGTTACACATTGTGCAGTCAAAAGTTCGGAGACATACAATTTGACCATCGGCCCCTCACGTCTCCTGAGTATATCTTGTGACCCTATTTTTGAATCTCGCCCGATTTCTTTCCATACTTGGCCATTTCTTGGAATCTCTTTCGCGGGTTGGCGGGTGAACGAAATGTACAATGCTTAATCGCTCTTCCCCATCCCCGCCACCTTCGTACTTCTTTCTAGATATGCAATTATTAAGCTTTAATGCTAGTATCTCATCGTGCAGGAATCATTTAGATTGTCATTAATGTTTAGAAGGCCGGAGAATATTTGTCATTCATACGAATTAAACCAAGATTTTTGGAGAAGAGTGTTATCCTTTCCAAGTATACATTTCAAGCATGATGCAATTTCTTTTGTGATTTGGTCGGTTGACTCCTTTACGAAATCTCTAATCCTTAATCACTCTTCGTCATCACCGCCACCTTCACACTTTTTTCTAAATATGCAATTAGTAAGCTTTAATGGTAACAACTCATTGTGCACGAACCATGGATATTGTCATTGATCAGCAAAAGGCTCAAGGAGATCTTCCATTGTTACGCATTAAACCAATATTTTCATTTCAAACATCATCTGGAGAAAATGAGAATTCTCGTTAACTTATGGCAGCAGTTCCAAAGTGGTTCTGTCCAGATATAGTAAACACCTTCGGGCATGATGGCCAGAGGTTCTAGTATTCCAGGGAATATTCTTACTACTCATCTCCCTCCACCCAGGAGAAAAAAAGGAGATGGTCCCTTGGTGCACCGAGAGATATATTTCAAGCCAAAGAATTCCAAGGCAACCCTGCCTTCTCAGACAACCTGCCCTCCTACATTGATGGCTGGTGTAGAGGTTGATGCGATCGATTTCAAGCTAAGAGAAGATGATCTGATGGACGATGATATGACAATGGATGATGGAAATCCAGATGTTGTTCCCACTCCTGTGCCTAAATTGAAATCAACCATAATAGGGGGCACTTCCTAGCTCGGTGATGGTGGCCCTGACAACACAAAAATAAGGGGTTTCATAAAAGAAACTGGTCCTGAACACAATAGCCTCTTTGCACCTTGAAACTAGGAATTACAGAGGTCCAAATTAGTCTGTTCTAGGTGGAAGTCTTTCACTGTAAGGAAATGATCTATTGATGCTCCCAGAGATATATTTCAAGCTAAAAAATTATTCAATTACAGGACCACTATCATGTTCTCTGGATATACAATTAACATCTTAGGGGATGAGGACCAGAACTCCCAATGGTTCAAGGAATATTCCTACTACTCATCTCCTTCCACTTAGAATGGTATAATTTGGGCCTCTGGAATTGCTCATGCAACCTGTGTCCCTGAAGTCTTCGACTGTGAGGAGGTGGTTTCTTGGTGTGTCCTAACTTTCAATTTCAGGCTCTTTTGTTTTCCCTGCAACATTTTTTGTCTTCTTCCTCACAGGAAGCTTGTGATAACTATCAATGTTACCATAGGATTGTTGTTCATCTGCTTGAAGCCAAGGATTTATTCCACTGTGGAACCACTCTCATGTTTCTTTGTTGCCTCAGGTATTCCACAAGATATTGAGATTGGTAAAGTGAACATTGACCCCCTGAGGAGAAGACTGCAAGGATTTCCTAAAAAAAAATCATGGTAATTAGTTTTGCATGCATGTTGAAGAGCATCTCGATGGCTCTTGCATGTTGCAGGTCCTGTTCCTGTGTTTATGTAAAATATGTTCAATGCTTTGGTCCAAAGAACTCGGTCAAATTTCTATGGATAGATATACACTGCCTAGTATTCTTTTCTTTTTTTTAATTGATTTACTATTAAAAAAAATTCCTTGGAGTCTTGGTTGTTGCTTCTTTTATGAATTTAACACCTCTTCTCATTGGCATGGTTCGATTTTCTCGTAGTTATTCAATATTGTATTGGCTCAAGTAATTTGATCTAAAATGGAGCATTTAACAATTATACGACAATGCATTGTGTCGATCCATCAAGATTTTATGGAAACAAAAATAAATTTCAAATAGTTTCAAACCAACGTTCAATTCTATTTGTAATGCAAATAGAACATAGCAAGACCAAATTACAATGTGGCAGTCGAGGCCCCGCCATAGAAATTATGTTTTCATCTCGGCCTTGTAAATTTGTTGAACCTGCACAGAATAGATCTAGCTAAACAATAACACACACATTTGCAGAGAGAATTTGAGAAAGAAGAAGAAGGAGAGAGAATGGAAGAATTTTCATTAACCATTGTGAATAATGAATAATTTACACATGATATACTCTGTATAGCTCAATGAGTGTGCATTGGAGGTGAAACAATGTGCCATAGTGGTGGTATAGAGTGATCTGGACACACACCAGCATTTACGGGAGTGAAATTTCCACCTAGTCTAATCTCTCAGGTAGTTATGGGAGTGAACTGCCACCTAGTTGAGTTAACTAGCCAACTAGTCTTTAGTTAACTAAATGAACAAAGAGTAGTGAGGAGTTAAATCAGGGAATAAAGGCTAATGCGTCAGTTTGGTGATGATCCCAAGGCAAGGTTGAATTATCATGGTGATGATCCCAATGTTGCATGGTGATAAAACCAATGCAACATCTAAACTCAACTCAACTAGTCAAACTGAAGTGTCAACTGAAAGAGAATATTCTCCAGGTGGAATATTCTCCCCTAAAATATAGGAGATTGGATAATGACTAATTATGACTAACAAACAAGGAGAAAACTTAAGAAAAATAAATCCTAGGTGTGTGTGAAGTAACTCCAACACCCACCCTAAACACCACTATGTTGAAAATAAAGAATGGGTCATGACAACGAGGCCATGTTAGGTACCCAAATACAAAAGATACACTGAAAATAAAGTGAGGAAAGACGGAAAAAATCATAGGAAAAACCCCCCTCAAGGTACAATGTATGTAAAAAGAAGAACTACATTTGCTAGGCAACTGTATCCTTCACTCCAAGACGACTTCACAAAGAATGAAAATCCTGCTCAGTGAAGGTATTGGTGAAGATGTCTATCATCTGTTCTGTTGAAGGACAGGACTATAAGTCGATGATCCCCTCATGTACTAAGTCCTGGATGTAGTGCATGTGGTTCTCGATGTGCTTCATCCACTGCCTCTGAAATGGATCTCTGCAGAACTTCAGAGTGCTCTGGTAGTCACACAAGATGATGATCGACCGATGAAACCGAATGCCCAACTCAGTGAGAAAATGTTTTAGCCACATAGCCTGAATGGTTATGTTAACTACCCCTCTGTACTCTGCCCCGGCTGAAGATAGAGTAATGGAAGCTTGCTTCTTGCTCGACCAACAAATAGGCCCGAAACTAAGATTGAGTAAGTAACCAAATGTAGACTTGCGATCAGTTTTATTGCCAACCCAGTCGGAATCAGTAAACCCAATGAGATCTAATGTACAGTTTGTTGCATCATGAATCCCAAAGGTGATGGTGCTCTGTATGTATCAAATGATACACTTTGCATCTTTCCAATGTAGCTCATGCGGCTCCTGCATGAACCTGGAAACTGCACCAACAACATATGAGAGGTCTGGTATGGAGTGTGAGAGATACAACAAGCTCCCCACTAGTTGTCTATACAATGTGTTATCAACCAATGGAGTCTCCTCTCCATCCTCAAGTTTGACTCCTGATAGGAAAGGAGTCGGAGCAGACTTGCAATCTGTCATGTGAAATCTCTCAAGGAGATCTCGTGCATACTTGGCCGGAGACAGTTTGATGTCTGATGCATATTAACAGATCTCAAGTCCAAGGAAGAAGTGTAGCGGACCCATGTCCGTAACAAAAAACATGTCATGTAGAATCCTCTTGACTGCAGCGATCGCTGAAGTCGAGCACCCAGTGATCAACAAATCATCGACATACAGAACTAAAAGTAGAAGTGAATCAGTGGTCCTAAGCATGTAGACATTCGGTTCTGATTTACAATGTACAAAGTTCTATGACAATAGGTAGGAATCCATCTTGGCATACCATGCCCTCGAAGCCTGCTTGAGGCGATAAAGTGACTTCTTCATTCGACAGACCAAAGATGAGTCCTACATAAATCCTTGGGGCTACTCCATGTAGATATCCTTAAAGAGATCACCATGACGAAATGCATTCTTCACATCCATATGATGGAATTCCCATCCCTTGGTTTCTGCAATGGAARGTGCCAATCGTATGGAATCCATATTCTCTACTAGAGCGAAGGTTTCATCATAGTCAATACCATGAACTTGCTGAAAGCCTTTRGCGACAAGACTGGATTTGTATCTATTGATCTRACCATCCGCTGCACTCTTGGTCCTATAGACCCATTTGCATATGAMAAGTTTCCTCCTAGAAGGAAGGGGAACCAGATCCCAAGTCTCGTTCTCGAGGAGGGAGTTGTACTCCTCCTRCATGGTGGATTCCCAAAAGGGATTTCYAGCAGACTCACCATAAGACTGTGAATATGTATACTGAGCCAAGAAAAGATGCTCAGAAGACAATGGTTCAGTGGAAGTGAGTGCAGCAGGAGGCTCCTAGAAATAAAATCGAGTCCTCCTAGTATCGGCTAGATCACCAACAAGATCCCCTGCATCCTAAAGAGTAGTCTGTGCCCACTTGGGCCTCTTCTCTGGCTCTACAACTACATCTGGATGCTTTGACTCTACATCTAACTATACTGACTCTGAATCTAAATCTAAATCATCTGAGTCCACTAAATCGGAACTCTCATCTGAAGAAGAGTCGGCATGTGCATGCTCATCATCTCGAACAGGTGGAAGAGTGAAGGTGTCTGCATGCAGTTGTTGAGGTACATGCAAGACACTTTCCTCGAATTGGACACTACGCTCAATGATGAGCTTGTTCGAGGAAAGATTAATAAGATGATATCCCTTCACATCGTCAGGGTATCCAACAAAAATGCACTCAGTGCTCTGTGGATCAAGTGCCTTCCTATTTTCAGAGGGAATCTGGGCCATGCACGTGAACCGAAAATGTGGAAGTGGGTCACTTCCGGTTCAAGGCCACTCCAAGCCTCATAGGGGGTATTATCCTTAACAGATCTATGGGGAGATTTGTTTTGGATGTATGTTGCACAATTAAGTGCTTCGACCCATAGTCTATGTGGTAGTTACTTTGCATGCATCATGCAAGATGCCATCTCCTTTAGAGATCGATTTTTCCGATTAGCAACTTCATTTTTTTGTGGAGTATAGGGAACTGTGTGTTGTAACTAAATCCCTGCCTCATGGAAAATATTATGCATGTCATGATTTACATACTCTCCCCCATTATCAATTCGAAGGACTTTTATCTTCTTTCCGGACTGTCTCTCAACAAGGGCTTTGAAATCTTTGAGGTGTTGAAAGACCTTGGATTGTTTCCTGAGAAAGTAGATCCATGTAAAATGTGAGAAATCGTCAACAAAAATGAGAAAAAACCTCGCTTTGTTGATATATGGATGTGGAAAAGGACCCATGAGGTCACTATGGATCAGATCTAAAGGTTCGAAGGCTCTCTGATACTTTCACTTGTCGAAATTCTCTTGAGGGTGTTTCTAGAGAACACATCCCTCACACACTCCCTTAGAGAAATGGATGTCTGGTAGACCATCAACCAATCTATGCTTGCTAAGTTGTTGCATGTATCTGAAATTAAAATGTCCAAGCCTTTCGTGCCATATCCTACTACTTTCATCAACATAAGTAAGCAGTAAAGAAGAATCAGGTTCAATTAATTCAGAAAATGTATACAATCTAGACTAATGATTTACCTCACTGGTAGAAACCCTGGAGTTGGTTTTCATGTCGTAGATGTCCACAAAATTTGGTGTGAATATGAATTTATTTCCCGTGTCAGAATTCATCATCTGATACACGGAGAGAAGGTTGATAGAAAGTTTGGGAACATGCAACACATTCTCGAAGCTTCCGTTGGTGAGTTCAATCCTTCCTTTGTTGGTGACTTTAGAAAAAGAGATGTCCCCCATCAGAATAGGAGGACATTTTCATGCATCCAATGAAGAATATACTACTTTTGATGCAACCATATGATGTGATGCTCCTGAATCAATGATCCAAGCATCGAGAGAGGAGTTGATGGCAATCAAGGCATGGCTAGAATTGCCTTTCTTCGAATTCAGATATTTTGGCTTCTTCTTCTTTGCACTCTCAGGGATGCGATCTCCAAGGTTGTTTTGTTGAAGTATTTGAGACGTCGGATCTATTTTTTTTTTGCATGCATGTGGATTCTGAATGGAATTCTTTGTGACAGTACATGCATTTCTCCCCTTTTCTCCCCTTTTCCCCTTTGTATCCAGAGGCATCGATGAAGGGTTTTGTGTACCCTTCCTTCTTCGGATGTGCATGAGCTTTCCTCTTATATTTATCTTTATATTTCTGATATTTGTGGCTGCCATCATGCACAATGAGTGCATGCACCCTTGGGCCTTTGATTGTGCCTGTGTTGATGAGCTTGGTTTGCTCTTGTGTCAGGGATTCGATAAATTCCCCAAGAGAAGGCATCTTCCAGGTGGCTCCAGAGGCAAATCTGAAAATATGGAATGTGGATATGAATACAGACAATTCAAGACCAAGCTCTGAGAGAATGGTGAGAACTATTCGTTTCTCTTCCTTCGATTTATCAACCCCGCAAGAATATTCTCTAGGTTGAATATTCTCCCCTAAAATATAGGAGACTGGATAATGACTAATTATGACTAATAAATAAGGAAAAATAAATCCTAGGTGTGTGTGAAGTAACTCCAACAGGCCTTGCTAAGAAAACGATTTCGTATTTCCCTTTTGCTTACTTGATTCCTTTAGTCTGAAAGGGAACATTTTATTAGTTGTCCATCCCCTGGCCTCTATTTGACCATTTTTATGGTGTTTGTAGTCAAATGGGACTATGAAATCAACTACAATATTAAAATTCAAGATCCTTATTGTTTTTTCTAGACATGCAATTATTAAGCTTTAATGTTAACAACCCATCATGCAGGAAGTTTAATACTTAAGTTAATATGTTAAAAGTCATGGAAGAATGTATCAAGAACACAATTACTCCCACAAGTTGCAATAAAATCTAATCTTCAATAAAGCATTTTCTCACACCCTTTTTAATGGTACAAGCACAATAGAAAACGAATAAGTGGATAAAGTATTGGACTAGAAAATGATGGTTTTGCAACAACGGGGCTTGTTTGAAACCAATTCCCTCTTACGAAAAATTGCCCTCCTCCTTTCTATTTCCCCACTCTTTTATCTCCTGTAGTTTCTCTTTCTGGTTACTTAGTCGTTTTTTCCGAAAATGTCTTGTTGCGCAGGTTGGCAGATTCACGCGTTCACATTTTCATTCATGCTTTTATATCGTGATTCTGACCGAGTGCTTCCCCTTTCTCTAAATTGCACTTCCATTGTTTTGTGACCTGTAAACAACACCCCAGCTTTTGTGATATGAAAATTTACTTCTGGACTCCTAGATCATCCCCTCTTCTGTGTTACACAATTTTCACTGAAATGTTTTGATATATAAAATTTGATAGTCAAGGCCTTACGTCTCCTTGGGAACCCTTTTCACCCTATTTTGAAGCTCATCTGACCGCTTTCCACACTTGACCATTTCTTGATATCTCTTTTGTGGATCATCGAGTTGGCGGGTTCAAGAAATTTCCAATTTCTAGTTGTTGTTTCTTGTGCCTACTACCTTCAGACTTCTTTCCAAGTATATGCAATAAGTATACAACTTCTCCAGAAACATACAGAAAATATCTTTCCAGGAAATGGAATATCTATTGCAGATTTGAATATATTGGGCCTTCTTTTCCCTCTTCTATACTTAACCAAATTCTCATTTATTTTTCCCTGCTATTTTCTCTTTCTGGTTACTTAGTTGTTTTTCTGAAAATGTCTCAATGCACGCGTTGGTAGACTCATGGATTCACATTTTTTATTGTGCTTTTATATCATGACTTTGACCGACCGCTACCCATTCCATGCCTAGCCACTTTTCAGATCGCGTATTCCTGAACAGGCAAGCTCTATATTGCACTTTCATTGTTCCCTGACCTGCAAACAACACTCGGACCTCCACGATATACAAATTTACTGATGCATTCCCACATCATACCCTCTTCTGTGATACATAGTTTGCACTCGAAAGTTATGAGACCTGTAATTTGACCTTCGGGTCCTCACATCTCCTGGGGAACTATTGTCACCGAATTTTGAAGCTCGTCCATCCGCTTTCCATATTTCACCATTTCTTGGAATCTCTTTCGTGCCTCCAATTCCATACTTTCCTGACTTTTTCACTTGTGGGTTCCTAGACAAGCGGGTTTCACTTCCATTATTCCTTGACCTGCAAACAAGCCCCCAGCTTCCACAATATACAAATCGACTTCTGGATTCCTACATCAACCCCTCTTCTAAGTTACACAATTTGCACTCAAAAGTTTTGATCAATACAATTTGACCGTTGGGGCCTCACGTCTCCCTGGGAGCCCATGTCAGCCTATTTTGAACACCATCTGACCACTTTCCACTCGACCATTTCTTGCAATCTCTTTCGCGGATTGTTGGTTTGGCGGGTTCAGATAATTTCCAATTCCTAGTCGTTATTTTTTGTGCCCGCCACCTTCGCACTTCTTTCCAAGTATATGCAATATAATTATAACTTCTCTAAAAACATGCAGAAAATATCTTTCCAGGAAATGGGATATCTATTACAAATGTGAATATACTAGCCCTTATTTTTCGTCTTCTACACTTAACCAAATTCTCGTTTCTCTTTTCCCTGTAATTTATCTTTCTCATTACTTAGTCGTTTTTCCAAAAATGTCTAGCTGCGCAGGTTGGAAGACTCACGGGTTCACATTTGCACTTGTGATTTTATATCGTGACTGCGACCGACCGCTTCCCCATTCCATACCTAGCCACTACTCTGACCGCGGATTCCTAGGTAGGTGGGCTCTATATTGCACTTCTATTGTTCTATGACCTGCAAACAACACCCTGACTTCTACGATTTACAAATTTACAACCAGACTCTCACATCATACCCTCTTTTGTGTTACACAGTCTTCCCATCATCCCCTCTTCCATGGTACACATTTTTGACTCAAAATTTCCGATGCATACAATTTGACCGTCGGGTCCTCATGTCTCCTGTGGAACTATTGTCACCCCATTTTGAAGCCCATCCGTCTGCTTTCCATACTTTTCCATTTCTTCAAATTTCTTTCACGGGTCATTGGGTTGGTGGGTTCAGAAAATATCCAATTCATAATTGGTGTTTCATGTGCCCATGCCCTTTGCACTTCTTTCCAAGTATGCAATAACTGAGGTTTAATGCTAACATCTCACCATGCCTCGAGGAGACTTTCATAATAATTGTTCCTACACAAATTGTACAAAAACATGCAGAAAATATCCTGCCAAGTAATGGGATATCTATTACAAATACTTACCAACTTTTTCTCTTGTGGGTTCTCAAACATGCGGGTTCAAGATTTCCCTTGCATTGTTCTGCGACCTACAAACAACACTGGAATTCTGCAATATACATGCATAAAAGATCTTGCAAGGAAATGGGATATCTATTACAAATTTCAATATATTAGGGAAAACGAGTCTGACTGACTGTTTCCCTATTCCATACTTACCCACATTTTCAATTACAGGTTCCTGGATAGGTGGGCTCAAAATTTCCCTTCCATTGTTCCACGACCTGCAAACAACACCCAAAATTCCGCAAATATACAAACCGTTAGCTGGACTGCCCCATCATGCACTTTTCCCTTTTACGCCTTTTGCATTTAAAATTTCCAAGACATGCAATTTGACCGTCGTGCCCTCACCTTTCCTCACAATCCCATGTAACCCTATTTTGAAATCCGTCCAACCGCTTTTCATAATTGGCCATTCCTTACTTTCTCTTCCCCGTCCCTGTCATCTTCACACTTGTTTATAATAAAAAATTGTTTAGAAAAACATATATATATATATATATATATATTATAAAGAAATATAATTTG
>JZKD02S0314587.1:0-19644 GCA_000966675.3 Picea glauca
ATAACATTTAGTTGTTAATATGGGAGTAAGAGCTCTCATAATCAATGTTGGTTGGATTATGGTTTGACAATAGATTTGTGGAGTTTAACCACAACAAATCCAAGATTTATCGTCTATGCACCTTGTGTTCACAATTTTTTCCCTCTACCTAGGAATCCCGAAATCCATAAGCAACAAGTTCCAAGTTCCAAGGGTTTAACCTTAAGCATTCAAGCTCTTATGGCTACAAATCAACGCATGCTTTAGACATTAGAGGGTGTCCTCTAGGGTTGAATGCCAAAAGGTCTTTCTTTTATCAACTTGTTTTGGCATTGTGATATTTCAAAGCCAGTTACTCATTAGATTTAGGAATCTCATTAGTTTCTCAATGCCTCTTCTCTCCATACCCCCAAATCCTTTATCTTTGGGATGTAACAATCAACAATTATACAATTCTTCTATGACAACTTCAATTACAAACTTCTAGCTAATATTAGTCACTTGTGTTGTAGAGACCGATGTAGATCCATCTTAACTTCATATCTATCCAACATCGAAAGGGATCAAATCTGTTGAAGAGAAAACCTTCTTTAAATTTTGCTCCCTCAAAAAAGTTTGCACCTCCACGAATTTGAGTCCTCTGGATAAATCCAAAGCTAAGATGGATTTATGTGGGTGATCTAACTATATACTATATTGTTGTTATTTTCAATATGTAATAGAGCTTTTGAAATCACAAAACACACTGTATATGCTATCTTTTATGCATACTTGTTTTCCAATTCTTTCTCCATTCCCTTAAGAATATACAATTGCTAGATAATTTGGTACAACATAATATAATAGTGTGAATAAGTTTGAAAACCTTAACAATTCCTACTATTATGAATTGAGTAAAAGTCCAAACATTATTTTAGAGTCAGTAGAAGATTGAATGTCAATTCACACCATCATGACCTATGTGTATCATGAGCACTCTCTCTATGCACTACTCTGACTTATACAGTTAATGTTAATGTGAATAAAAAAAACATAACATTAAAATAACAATAAGTTGAAATTTTCTTAGGAATATTGTATTTCACTTATAAGTTTACTAAACAAAATAGTATTTCTTCTATAAATTAACATTCTTTTTACATGTACCATAAAATATATATAAAGTGACAAAAATGTACAAATATATATGCAAAGTGATAAAAAATATTTTAAAATAAAAATATATTGATTTTTTATTTTAAAATATGAAAATTTTTATATATTAGTTTTTTAATTTTAAATAAATATTAAAATACATTATTATTAAAAATATTTTTTTAATTTAATTTTTTTAAATAAAAAATGTGATCTTCACTTTAAATACAAAATTATATATCTCTTTCTGTATTATAAGAAAAAATTCCCATTATTAATGAAAACGCTTTAAACTGTTTATGCCCTTTATTGTTGAATGTATACATGTCCCTGTACTTACAAGATGGTGTTCAAGGCAAAATGGTGTAATTCTTCTTAGAATATCAATATAAATTTATCTTAACTTAGAATCTATTAAGGGTCAAGAAAAATCAAATTTTTAGAGGTAAAATCTTTGGACACTTAACAGATTTAGAATTAAAATAGATTTATACTGATAGTATAATTACATTTAAGTAAAAATGATTGATATATTTGGATAGACATTATTTTCCATCTTTTAAAATTAAAAATTTCACTATTTTCCATAGAATTTTGCTCCATAGAATTTTGCTCAAAAGATATAACATGGAAATAGGAAAGATTTAATAAACATGCCAAACCATACAATATTTTGAAACTTTGCAGAGTTTGTCCATAGCCAGACCATCTGTATTGGTGAGAGACACTGAGCTGCCATAAAAAGGTTGATTAAACCCAAAAAGCCCAAAAAGCAACAAGGCTTGATTTCAAGGAAAGGCTGGAACAGGGCTGTATCAGCCATGCAAAAAATGCCTCTTGAAATAATCCTTTGCTGGAAACAAGTGTACGTAGAGATCAGATGGTTCATGTTGACCAGGCCAGGAAAAAAACTCAACAACCATACCCCTCAACCTACTGAAAGAGACCATCAATGAGCCTCTCAAAAACATGGGGAAATGAGAAACACTAGGAGTCAGGACTATCTACCATGATGGAACTAAAGAGCAAAGCTGTTTATAGCCAACAATCTGAAAAACAGTGAGACACTAATAAAATCACCATTCTTGTGTTCGCCTCGTGCTCTGCAGGAAGAATGGAGCAGACATTCAAAATTATGTTTTGACAGAAGATCAACCAAATGGACAATATTGGTTGAATGTACATACTTCAGGTGTATTTTAAGACATTTTCTTGAAAAGAGCTTCCAAGTTTTTCACTATGTCTGTTACCGTAAGGCCGCAGCCTTCTTCCATCTGTAATGAGCAGAAACACAACATCAATACAGGTGTCAGTTAATCAGTTCTGCTAAGAACAATCTCCATAATAGTATTGTATTGAGGGAACATAACAAAAACATTGAGTACTCATGGAATTAATATCACCTGTGCACTCAATGTCAAGTCAAGGGCTGTCTCAGAAAATGAAAGAATACTTGCATTTGCCACTGTCAATTGCAATTTCTCAAGCTCCGAAAGACACTTCACCAGCAAACCTTTCTTCTTCTCGCAGTGGATTCGGACCAGAACATTTCTACCAGCAACTCTTGCCTCAATTTCGGGAGTCAGTAAACCTAATTTATCATCTACACTCGCTTTCGAAGAATTTTCGATAGATGATGTTTTATCATCCTCAGAAGATAAAGGAGATTTATTAACATAAACAACTGACTGCACCGTGTCTTTTGGAGTCTGTTGCTCAAGCAAATTGAGTCTCTCCCGTAACTTCTTCACATATTTGATAGCATCATCAAGAACTGAAGCCTTATCCATCTGCCAAAAAAGACTCCAACATTAACTACATGGTTTTAAGAGACAACATTGTGCATAATCCCAAGCTTTACGCATAAATATCAGGACAGATTGGTCCCAATGCAAGAATAAGTTCCTACCCGCCATTTTAAGGCACCCAAGTTCACATTGGGACGTGGATTTGCAGAAACTAAAAATGGAAAATTCTAGTTCTATGCCGAATGATCGTTATTGCGGATGGGCTCTTGAATTCGAGACACAAAATTATTCAATGTGCATCTCAATAGGATTACCTTCTTTAACCCAGGGATAAGAGCCGAAAGAGCTATGAATCTCTGGCTCAATCTCTCGCGTCGTTTTCGTTCAGCCATAATGTGATCTTGACTATGACCTGATGTCTTGGCTGGAACAGGAGGATTCATTATTGAAGTAGATACATTTGCATCTAGGAAATGATTTCCCATGAAAATATTTTGTGTTGAAATTAATTCTCCTCCTGCAGACAAATTAAATGCATCTAGGCCACGGTTAATATCAGAATTAGAAATACAACTCTTCTGGCCAGCAGATCCCTTGGAAACCATGATCTCTCCCTGGATAGCAGGGGTTCTTGGTGCCACTGTTTCATATATGTCATCCTTCACTTGTGGGATACTCGTAATATAACTCTCAAGCTGCTGGGGTAAACAATGTTGTTGCTGAACTTGAACGTTCTGCATAGAATTTTGCAAGTAGACAGAGGAGAATGGAAATTGAGATGAAGTTGAATCCCAACTATTGGCCTTTGGAATTTTCATTGGCCTCTCATAACCTGTTAGACCTTCTGAAAACCTGACACCCGAATGGAATTCCGAGCATGCTGTTGATGGAATTTTGAGATTCTCCATAGGATTGAATGACTGAAAGGATCCACCCTGGTCAAAGTTCTCATTGTGCTGATAGTCCATCGATGCAGCTAATTGCTCCAGAGTTGGATTAGATAAATTGCTATATTGCCTTAAAAGTGCAGGATCTTCCATGCCCTGCAAAAACAAGGAATGCTATTCAGCTTGACATCAATGACTCTCTCCATCTTATGTGAAAGCTCAAATAAGGATATAGATGAATTGAAGCATACCAAAGCTGACAACCATTGAGCTGATAACATTTCCATCTTCATGGTCTGAGATTTTGGATCTGTCAACGAAGTTCTTTGAAGCATCTACAAAAAACTATGGAGGAATTATCGTTTTGGGAAGGAATGTAGCACCTAATAGCAACATACTTTTTAACAGGTATGGCCATGACTGCTCTGACAAGCATTAAAGAAGCTCATAAAAAGATTTCGTTATTCTAAAACTATTACTACCTCAGATAGATTTTCTAGAACATTCAAATACCAACAAAGAATGAACAAACAGTGATCAAACATAGGCTAGAAAATGGTAAATAGGCTAAAGATAATTAGCTCGAAATCCCCCGTGTTAAGGCGATACTAACACATTGCAAACCTTTTAAAAAGAGCAAAACCAGAGATTTCCCTTTATTATTTTGTAAGGAATACAACACATACTTGCCTCTTGATATTTCAGAGGAAGACATAATAAATTAGGTGAGGAGAAAAACTTTGCCCTACTCCAACTTCAGAGTGTAATGTCAATGTACATATTTTAACAAAAGAAAATGGGGATTGTTGTCTTGGCATTAGAGAGAAAAGTTAATGCAACTTCTTACACAGAGAGAGAAAGGTTAATGCCACTCATCATTTCAGAGAGAAAGGTCCACCCATTCTAAGCAACAAAACATACAAATCTCTCTTGCTATTTCAGAAGGCAGCATTCCATCTTACTATCAGCTCCCAGTTAAAGGCTGACAAAATGAGTCACCAACACAGAGCACAGTGGTACCTCTTCTAAGCTCGTGCAATTTTACTCTCAGATTAGATGGAAACTTTACTCTATGTGGGAAAAGTGGGGTAGATAACCCTCATTGGGAAAACCCAATAAAAACCCAGTTAAAAATAACAGGGAGATTACTCTCGTCGTATTTCTCATTTAGACACAGAAATCGATCTTGTTGTTTAAGGAGGAAAGGCTAATAGTAAATACAACCAACAACACAGACACAAACCAGTACGACAGGCCTTCCTATTATTTCACAGGTAAACATCAATATATTATATAACTCATTACAAGGAGAAGGGGTCTATCGATGTGGAAAGAAATGCCAACACAGGATATGCCACTGTAATCAGATAGCTTGCAACATTACATAGATATCAACCACAAGCCAAATTGACCCACAATGTATGACAAAGACACTATCAGCAATGCTAGTACAGGAATAAGGGAGGATGCTATTGCATAAACCCGGGTGCTTGTACCCCAGATAACTTGCAACATTACATAGATATCAACCACAAGCCAAATTGACCCACAATGTATGACAAAGACACTATCACCAATGTTAGTACAGGAGTAAGGGAGGATCCTATTGCATAAACCCAGGTACTTGTACCCCAAAGCCAGCTTCTGAATGAGCAAAGGTTTGGTGGACACAGAGACAGCCCTCTTATTATTTAAGAGGAAAACAGTTCCTAATTCCAATAGGAAGATCTGGAAGCATAATCCACTGCCCAGAGAGAACCAAACCTCAATAATAAGAGGGAAACAGTTGTTAATTCCAATAGGAAGATCTGGAAGCATAAACCACTGCCCAGAAAGAACCAAACCTCAATTGCCCTCTTGTTATTTTTAGAATAAAAAACCCCCAATTGAGGCCGCCATCCTTAAGAAACAAGAGTATACACCTACCTAAAATAGGCTTATTCAATCAATAGCATACATTTCTTATGTTTAATATTCCAACAAACAGCCCTGAAATAGGAGGAGCAGTAACACAGACCACAAGATTTGCCTTATATGTCGTCCTAAACAAAGAAAGAGATACTCTAATTCAATCTGTTGACCAAACAATACAGAATGAAACCATTGCCCAGGTATAAGTGTCCTATAAAAAGGATTGCACTGCATATAATTCCTTCGTCATTCTGTTAACCCCGGAGGTCCTCTAGTCATGATATCGAGGGCCAGTGCCAGAATTAACAAAATAATTGGATAAGCTAATGAGCAGCAGCTCAAAAATCAAACAAACAACCCAGGCCAGGCCTACAATATCGTATGCAGAAATCAATACAATTCAATATAAGTTGAGTTTCGATTGTTAGAATTAAGAAAAATAGAATACCAGGCTTGGCTCTAACTGGTTACGAGATCAGAATCTCCTCTCCTCTGCTCTGCTCTGCTCTGTTCGCCTCCCCTCTTACGCTCTCACTACGCAAGTCATCCGAGCCGAGTAATGTGAAATATTTTGAATCTATGTAAAGACTATTTAGTCAAACTCTCCCGGATTGTGGTATTTACTGGGAATTATGCAATGTGCAGTGTAACTTGGGCTGTGGCGGGCTGTGGCTGGTCGGTCGGTCGTTCCCATAGGTGTGAAAAGGAGGACGCAGGGGTGGCGCCTGTGGCTGCCGCCTACGGTTGCGGCCGGCTCCATGGGACCCACCACCACAGATCTCTAAATATTAGTTTACTCTCATTCCGCTCCATCAAGTTAGCAGAGGCCTTGACCATTACCATCCTCCAGCCTATCCCGTGTTCAACCCACAATATATTATTTTATTTAACTATTTTACATGTATATTATAATATTTATTAATATATTTATTTATTGATAGCCTATATTTTTTTAAAAATAATTGTCGATTTAGACTTTGGTTGGTTGATAACAGTATTGCAAGTAGCTTTCCATCGATTTTGAGGTTTTGGAATTTTATATTTCCCATCACAAAATGTGGTATTTAAAATGTGTCCACATAAATGAAATTTTATCCAGAATAAATTTTTGATAAGAATTTTTGTTAAAAAAAATATAGGTGTGAAGGAAATGAAGACTTCTTGTTGTATTGTGAATATTTAAGAAAAGGGGAAACAATTTTTATTGCATAGATTTGATACAGTTTTAGAGTACTTAACATATAAATTGGGTTGTAAATAACTATTCTTATTCTCTTATGCAAGGTTAAATGTTTTTTGGAGTGGTGTATATGTTAAAGTATTAAATATTGTGTGGGGTGGTGTATAAAAAAATTTGAATTGTTTCAAATTCCATAATGTATACATCATTTTATATCACATTTAATGATGATTATTGATTGTTCATAAATTAAATTGAAAATGATGATTATTGATTGTTCATAAATTAAATCGAAAATGCTAGTTTCTTTATCATTATAAATGATGTGATGTTTTCTCACAATCTTAAATAAACTATTTTTTAAAAGATATTAATACCATAAATATAACTCGCCAAATCTTTAACAATATCTACAAATATTTATGTGTTATAATCACACTTAAAATGTAATATATTACATTTTCGAAAGATAACCCCAAACTCCATCACTTCAACATTATGAATTCCCAATGCCCATGCCCATGTAAAGAGGGATTACAAATATAATTTGTCTAAAAAATTGCTAAATATAATTTGTCTAAAAATTGTTTAAATATAATCACACTTAAAATGTAATACATCACATTTTCTAAAGAAAAACCCAAACTCCATCACTTCAACATTATGAATTCCCAATGCTCATGAATACAAATTTGCTAAATATAATTTTTCTCACACTAAAATAATAGCCTAAATTTTTAATATGTGTAACTCTTAGATTACAACCAATTCAAATTAAAATATAGAGATCCCATTTGCATCATAGAACAATCAATTATGAGTAGGTGTGGTTGAAATTATGAGTAGGTGTGGTTGAAATTTTGAGTGTATTGGTATTTGTTTCGAATTTGTGTATATATTCATGTTGAGTGTCAATCGATGTGGGTAACCCAAATTCACAAATGCAAATTTTTCAATAATCTATATTTAAAAATGCATGTTTTCAATAACATTAAACAAAAAAGAAATAAAAAAATGTTGCGAGAAATTGTCCACATTCACCACAAAGTTGACATTTAGTAATGGTGAAGGAGCACTTTTCAGCATAGAATTTAGGAACGTCAGGTTAGATGGTTGGCTTGCAAGCACTATTCAAATCCATCTTTGGAGAATTTTCTTGACTCTGACGAAAAATAAACCTATTAACTTCTCATTTTTCAATTAATATCTTATAAAAATTTGACTATGATAAAACACAAGAAACAAAACTCATCTAGCAAATTGTAGAACCTAGCATTGTTGATAAGAAGATGAAGGGGAACTCTATAGTCTGCTACTCTTCTACGAATCACGACCTTAAGGCTCGAGAATCCAGATCCAACCATGGAGAATTAGTGGGACATTGAGACTAGGCATTCGGTAATTGACACATTGTGAAAGTTGGTTGTCTATAGTGGACCATGGGAGCTATGTTGTTTGGCTTCCCAAACACGTCATAAAGAATTAAAAATTGTGGTCACTAGGACTAGGCATTGGGTAATTTGTAGAATCAAGAAGGGTGGTTGTGGCTAGTGTATTGTGGGAGCTACATCGTTTGGCTTTCCAAACATGCCATAGTAATCAAAATGTTAAACGCAAATAAAATCTTGCAATCACAATTCACGATATATTGCAATTTGCAATGAGCGATGCACAACCATCGAGTGGAAAAGAGAAATGCATTAAGCCTTTTATTCAATGTATATTGCAATTTGCAATAACATACAATCATGGAGTCATCTAATCTTGCAGCAAATTTTCCTCTCGTTCTCGGAATCTAACAATACAAAAAGTTAGAGTTCCCATCAATCCAAAACTTTGATCAATTTTTTGACGATTTGAATCAATTTGAAATTGAGTAAAACCCCTAAAAACAATGTTTCATCATACGTGAATCTTAAATCATGACAGAACCATAAATTACATCGAATTCTTATCAAATTTAATACAACTTGAGTGGGCCTAATGGTTAAGAACATGTGTTTCCTCTTAAGAGGTCACAAGTTCAAATCCAGAGGGGGGTAGGGTATGTATACCTCCGTAAACTTTACCAGTCAAATCGTTGAGCGGAGAAGGTCCCTTATCCTATAAACAAGAGGTAAATAGATTATTATATATATAATCTCACAGCCATAAAAAAAAATAAAAAAAATTACACAATAACTATATTAAAATTTATAAATATAAATATTTTTTTGAAAATTTTAACATTGATTATCCTATGCCTCTTTGTATGGTTAGAACGGTGGTACTCATCCTTAACTTGGCATGAAATAATATGTTACATTTCAAAGTCAATGAACTTTAAATGGCAGGTAACGAAATCTTCAAAATCGCATCGTTTGAGTGGAGGCTAGATCGATTGAATTGTTTATATGACTTTTTTTTTTGGCTTTTTGTTCAAATTTCATTCCCTATCGGGAAAATTAATAATAAAAAATTCCAATTCCTCTCTTTTAGGAGAAGAATAATATAGTCAACTTTTGCATTTTCAAAGAAATGAATTGAAGGACCCACCATGTGTTTTGTTTTACACAAAAACGCAATAAAAATAAACTAAGTAACCTTGATTTTCCAAAAGCTTAATGATGGGCAGTGTCGGAACGAAATTTGATCACTTCCCTTTCAATAACTTTTAGTAATAAAGATGCTTTGTCATTGACTATTTCATTTGTTAGGGACCGCCACTCTCCTTTCTAGTGCGGTCCTAACTATATCTCAATGTAAATGTCCATTCCCAAATGGGGAAAAGGTTATATGACAACATTTTTTTCGGGTTGGAGTGGGTATGAAAACTTTAGAAAGAATGAAATTTGGACTAATCATAATAGACTCTCACCCCACCGACGAGACAAGCGTTCTAATACCACCTTTTTCATTCATACGTAGGGGTGATCATATCAATCGATCCTAGGTCATCATGTTAAAAGATGACATCATCATGAAAATAGGGCACATTTAGTGCATTGAGGTGTGTAAAGTTTTGTCATAGTAGGGTCTTTGCATAGGCATACAAGGGGGGAATTTTGTCTCGTATGAATGAGTCAAACTTTTAGCACAGTTGTATGTACGGAGGTTGCCACGTGGTACAATGATTGTAAAACAAGTGCAACAATAATTAAGTTGGAAAAACTATGATTCCATGTTTAACAGTGAGTATCCTACCAATAAACATATAGTAATGGTGAAGATAGTTTTTTATATTAGTTAAGTTGGAAAAACTATGATTCCATGTTTAACAGTGATTATCCTACCAACAAACATATAGTAATGGTGAAGATAGTTTTTTATATTAGTTATAATCCTTATAACAATTCATATAATGTGATAGTTTTTTATATTAGCGATAATCCTTATAACAATTCATATAACGTGATAGTTTTTTATATTAGTTATAATCCTTAAACAATTCATATAATGTGAGCATATCTTGTGTTTTGTCTTACTTTTTCTTATATATATCAATGGTGGCGTGTTTAGTTAGTGAAAGTGAGGAAATGTTAATGTAGACTCTATGAAAGTTCAAGTATCATTAACAACATGATGTTGTTGGCTCACTTGCATGTATTATTTCTAACATTCTTTTTAACATTAGGGGGTTGATGACCCGAGATTCCTCGAGAGTTGATCAACAAAGCTTTAAGGCGTTAACATATCAATCTTCAATCTAGGATTAAAGAAGGTCTCACTTGAAACACCATGAGAATCACAGAGACTATCTGGTCTTGTGTCGGAGATGAAGGGATAAAGCACACTAGGAAGCCACTCGAGCTAGCATTCATACATTCTATCACAGTGCATTAACACACTAACAACATACCTCATTAACACATTTATCCATTTAACTCGGAATAAACACAACCATTGACAAAGAGAGAACAACAACTTTATATTATCTCTATCAAATGGTAGAATGCATACATCAAGAGACTTACAATGCAATAGGAATAATGCACTGCACTATGATACTTTGTACAAGTGATGCACTATAATGCGTTTTCTATTCAAATTCTACACATACTACTAGACTAACTCCATTACAAACTCTCTACATGACTATTCTAGACATATACAAAACGGTTACACAGACTCATAACATGATTCATGCAAAACTCAGACTAACTTATTTTCTGCTGCAGACCTCATAACCTCTTTGCACTCTCTTATATTTCTTCGCTACTCATTTTTCTTCACTTCTCAACTCTAGCACTCTGTCTCTTTCTCTTATGTTCCACTTGCTCTATTGATTGTTAGTTCTGCATGCTTCTACAACCCACATGTAGCCCATGTTGCCTCCTAGAGCGTGGCAATCCTAACGAATTTTCCAACTCATCCATTAGCTTCCCCACGATCTCTCATGTTATCTGGGTTCATCATTCAGGAAGATACCTAAAGATATTCTTCTGATTTGGCATGCATGCGGTATATTTTTGATCTTTAGCACACGGTATAGAACTTTGATTGGTGTGCACACCTTATTCCATCCATCGTGCAACTGCTTATGTATGTGCAAAATTGGAGTGCACGCACGACTGATCTATGCATGCATGCAAAATTACCCAAAAATTCATATGCCAACATGCCCCCAACACTATTACTTGGCTCGTCCTTGAGCTAATGGCCTTGTTCATGGTGGGACTTCTAGGTGGAATTGAAATTGTACCAAGGTGGACTAACCATTATGTCCACGCATGACTTTGAGTAAGAGAAGATCATCAATGTTGTATGACCAAATCATCAAACCAAGTTGTGGTTGCAACCATGTTTGAATAAGAGCAAATCATCAATCACGATTGTGGTTGCATCCAGACATGGGTCTTGGAATGAGTTGAGTAGACCTCAAGGTAAGAGATGGATTTAGGCTTCATTCGTTTGGGCTCTCAAACTCTTTGTTTCCGAGCTCTCTCTGGATGGGTGAGTGAGAAATATTTTGCAAGATGTCGTCTAGAAATTTGAGCTTGAACCAGGCCAAGTCCTACAACTATAACTTGGCCCAGTTACTCAGTGACCTACAAGAAGTGGGCCTCGATGAAGACTCCATCGGTCGAGATCGTCGTCATCCTCCTATCTTGTTGAGCTAGATGTATAGGATGGAAGACAGGGACCGCTTTAACTGGTGGAGGGGGAAAGCCGTAAAATTGGGCTACCGACTTCAGTAAAGGTGGTCATCCATGGCAACAAGATCACCAACTCCTGGCTAAGAGAGTTGGGGTATTGCCGTAGATTCGAAGCACATTTCAAGGAATTGTGTGGTCACCGACTATGTATTTTTGGTGAACAAGAGGTTGGGGCCCCTACCCAACATTTTTATTCGAATCATTAGCCGTCGAGATAACTAAACCATTGGATCCTGGGTCGCCTGCCTGAATGGAGAGCAATAGGAAACTGGGCATCTGTTAAAAATGACCATGCATCAGGAACTTTGTTGGGGAACTAGAATTCGGGTTGTAACTAGAACTGCTAGGGAAAGCACAAATGACACTGCTCACCCACCAACTAATGGGGATTCTAACTATTGAGGCATGGAGTATCTCTTTGACGAAACTAAAGTTGGGAGTGTGTATAAATAGTTTGGGTGATGGTCGAAAAAAATGTTTCGGGAATGTGTGAGTGACCGACCGACGCTGAAGGCCGGAGAAGCAATACTGACTTGCAACTAATTCCCATGAGGTGGTTGATAACGGTTCTGATCCACCATACATGTGATGGGACTTTGGAATGTAGCATCATAACTAATTACGTAATTGGGCTTTGTGTGATCTGGACGAATCATATTAATTGACCTTTCGATGTGGTGTAGTGCCATGTAACTTAGGTCGTTCCTGTGTGAGTCCCTTAATAGAGCTAGTACTTTGTGCTTTACTAATAACTTCACCTGTGAATGGAAATATTGGGAATATGAAAACCTATCAACCTATCTGATCCACTTGTGTGACTAGAACATGTCATATTTTGCTGAAAAAAGTTCAAATATGTCAACTGTGTTCCTTCCTATCTACTTCATATGCTACTCTACACCTAGGCTACTCTAACTTCTGCTTTGATTGATTCTTTTAAATTGTATGTGACCCTTGGGGACCATAATACACCTTCAACTAGCTACCATTGACAAATCCCTTGAGTGGTTTCCCCTGCAATGTGGCCAACTTGGTTTTTCCAGCCTCACTGATGTAGATAAGGCGAAAGGGGCCCAATCAACGCATGTGTAACTTGCCAGGGTGTTTGAAAAAATTGTTATCATATAACAACATGAGAGAACCTGGCTGCAAAATTTTGTGGTGGATGTTGCAGTCGTACCATGCTTTATGTCTCTTCTTCTCAACCACTTGGTAGAATCCTGCCACTAGATGATCCTCTTCCAACTCTATGAGCTCATCTAACCATTGCTTGAGTGGCTGCTCATATGACATTTGGGTGGCTATGGCAATGCAAAGGAGGGGAACAATAAAATCTAGTGGCATGAAAACCTCCTTTCCATAGACCAACCTGAAGGGGGTATTCTTCATTAACCTTTTACACATTGTTTTATATGCCCATAATACTACTAGAATATGATAATCCCAAACATCACGCTGAACATTACAAACTTTGGTTAGGGAATGTTCTAATCTTATTGAATGCTTCAATTGTACCATTATCTTGTAGATGATAGGGAGTGATCTTTTGGTGATGGATCATAAACTCATGGGTGAGCTCACACATAGTATCATTCAAGAAGTGCGGCGCACCTTGATCTCTCATCAACACTTTCGAGCACCCAAACATGGTAATCACATTTTCAAAGATGAATCTACAATACAATCTTTGACAGGTGTTGCTTTAGACCATTGGATCAAGTAATGTGTGGTTGTGATGATGTAGTGCACATCTGTTCGACACGCCAGGGGACTAATGGGTCCCACAAAGTTGATTCCCAATTTTCAAACAGATCCAATGTTGTTAGGGGAAACAAAGGTAGTTCATCTCTGCAACAGGGTTTTCCAATGTCCAAGCAGACATCACATCATTTACAATATTCCTTGGAATCCGCAAATAGTGAAGGCCACCATAATCTTGCATGCAACACCTTACATGCCATGGATTTGTTGGCGTTGTGACCTCTTGCAATGCCCTCATGTGTTTCATACAATATCATGTCATGTTCATGATCTAAGACACACTTGCGCAGAATACCACCAGCCCCCATCTTGTATAATTGTCCAACAATTAATTGATAGTCAACACTATGGGTCACCAATTAGCGATGATGGACCCGTGTATACTCATTTGGTTCCTATCACAAGGTGAGAAATTCAGTGATTTCATCTAGTTGATCGGGAACCGCCTCTACTTGAAAGAGTTATGCATCCAGGAGGTCATTGTCTAGGCTACGACCTGCTTCTCCATATTCAATTCTTGATAGGTGGTTTGGTCCTACATTATGTTTTCTTAGTTTGAAAACCACTTCAAATTCAAACTCTTGGAAGAGAAATATCCATCTACATATTACCCCCCCCCCGCCAAACATTGGCTTGTTGACCAAATATTTCAGCATTGAATGGTCAGTAAAGAATTTGAAGGAACTGCCAAGCAAATGGTGCCGAAATTTATGCTAGGAACACACCATAGCCAAGTCCTCACAATCAGTCATTGTATGATTCTTCTCAAAATCGGAAAGCTTGTGACTGGAAAAGTAAATTGGATGATCAATGTCCCCCTTGTCAGGCTATGCGAGGACTACTCCCAACGCCATGGAGGAGGCATCCACGCGAACATGAAAAATATTGGACCAATCGGGAAATACCAAGATTGATGCAGTGACCAACTTCTCCTTCAGGCTATCCAATGCTACTTGGCATTCTTGTTTCTAGAGGTACTTTGTTTCTTTGCGTAGTAGTTTCTCCAATGGTGCAACAATCTTCACATAACTTTGAATAAACCGCCTAAAATATCCTATGTGATCCAAGGTGGCACGTAGTTATTTGACAAAAGTGGGAGCCACGATATCCAATATTGCAGTAATTTTGTCTTGGTCCACCAACAATCCATCCTTGCATACGACATGCCCCAGTAGTGTTCCAAACAGTGTACAAAAGATGCACTTTTCAAATTTAAGGAAATATGGAAATGGCAACATCTATCCAACATCAATCAGAGGGCTTGCATTTGTTATTTTAACAATTTGAATACCATCTAGTCATCCGGGTAAACTTACATGAACTTGTGAATAAGGTCTTTGAACATTGCAACCACGATCCTAAAAAATACGACGAGTGCACTCTTCAGCCCAAAGGGCATCATCGTGTAAGAAAAGGAGCCCCATTCCATCGCAAATGTGGTCTTAGATTTATCCTCTTCAACAATACAAACTTGATGATATCTTGAGAACCCAACTATGAAGGAGTAGGACTCTCGTCCACCTACATTTTCCAGAACCTCATCAATAAAGGGAGTAGGGAATGGATCATGTACACAGGCCGCATTAAGGCTACATAGGTCAACGCAAATTCTGATGTTTCTTATCTTCTTTTGCTACACCACCATTGGACTAATCCATTTTGACTCTTCTATGGGAACAATGATTCTGATATCCAACATCTGATCCACTCCTTGTGCACCTTTTCTTTATACTTGGGGTTTAAGCGATAGGGCCTTCTTTTCACTAGTTTAGCACCTAGCTTTCACTAAATTTTCATGACCTCAAGGGAGATGCAATTCCATTCATTTATGAGAAGCTCTGGGAAAACATATCCTCATATTCCTTCAGCAAATCTACCACCTTGGTTACAGTGTCCTTTTCCCTATAATCCCTGACGATGGCTATTTTTTGTGCTTCTTCAATGCGAATATTATGTTTCTTTGTCTTAATTGGTCAACCATAGTCTGATGCAACCATCTATGACACTTTCCTTGCCATCGCAAGCTCAGCCTCAGTTTCTTCGATTTGTATGCCTCTTGGGTCATCTTCATCAATATCATCTCTTTCAATTTTCCAACAATGTACCCCCTCCTTAAGTTTTTCCATCGGTTGGTGATATGCACAGACAACCTTGGGCATGACATCCTTTGGTTAATGGTGGAAGATGAAGTCCTTAATTCACAAGAGAGCCTCTTTTTGTGTGGGGGATTTAGCCATGAAGTTTAATGTTGTATATAATTGTGCACTTACACTAATTGAATCCACTATTTACCTATTGATTTCTTCTTGAATGTACCATCTCCTAGGGACCATGTCCATCATGTGGAAAAACCAATGGACCCATTGTGTGCGAGGAATATTCTTGGTTGGCCAATGTCATTCATAGTAGCAAATATACTCATGGGGATCTTTAGTACCCTGATATATATTCACCAATTCAAACACAAAAATGGGTTGGAACCTGACCTTTATGAGATCAATCATGTGTGCCCAGTCCTATATGTTCGTGAAATGTTTCTCCCACCAGTGCGCATGTGTCCCTCGTACCACTGCATCCATGGCCTATACCCTTCAATCCTTCGGGACCACTTTCTCCATTTGTTCTAAAATGATATCCATCAGGCCCATTCCATCAAACCTCGATGCATCACATAATTCAGAGCCAATCTAACATATTGTTTTCATTATCCATGAGCATATCCTAGTAGAGACCTCATAGAGTTTATCCTGCCACCTCTACATGGCCTCCTCTGAATCAGTTTCACATGACTTCACACTTCTCCAACTTAGTTCCCCATCCTCCATGGGATTGATGTAATCTTCTTTGCGACCTGTGATCTGGATTATTTTCGGAACGAAATGAAAGAAGATATATTACAATGAAATAATCATAAATATTTCCAGAAACAGAGAAATACAACAATACATTATTTCTATTAATGAAAGAAATGTACAAGGATTGTAAAAAAATACAGAGTGTAAGACTCGCTAGAACGGTGACATCTTTATCTCTGAGAAGATATGTGACGACTACGCTCATTCGCAAGAAGATGATTACATTGAGGCTCTGAAGGCCTTTTTATGATAACCATGAATCCCTAAACCCTAAACATCCAAAAACCTAACCCTAGGAGATGAAGTGCCAAAATTCATGTGGGCCCCATTGGGGTAAGTTAGTACATCAAATTCTCAGGATTGTAACTTTTGCATACGATCTCCATTTTAGGCGTGTGATACCCCATTGGAAAGGTCTTTTTGAGAAATACACATTATTTCATCAAACTCCGACTCTGTCTCTAGTTTGACTGTGGCAAGCCAAGAAAACATTGTTTAGGGCACAAAAACGGCCTTGGAAGTACAAAAAGATGTACTTACATGAAAACTTCCAAAATAAGCCAGTTGGAATAGGTGGGCGGCCACCATTATCCACCTAGATGTTGTGTAGGGCTTCAAGACATCCCCAAAAGTGCAGAACCCACAATTACAAAGAAATGTCCCCATTACAGATAAACTTGTTGAACTAAAAACTATCAAGATCAACTAGTTGGAATTTGGAACATGTGGGTGGCCACCAATATCCACCTAGATCAGTCCTCCCACTTAGGAAGCAATGGTCTCCATTGCGTTGAGTGCCTGGGGAAGAGGGGAAAGTGTTTTCTGAATGTGAATCTTGGTGAGTTGTGTGCCTTGTTGGAGAAGTTGTGTTTCTTGGTCTATGGAAGGATGTCACAAACCTGTTGTTAGCGGGGTTGAATCTATTCCATCAACCTGTTTTCTTTGGGATTTACAGGGCATTGTGTAGGCACCATCATAGGTGAAGAAACACTATCCTCTTTCTCTTCTGCAATCTTCTTCTATTGGATAGAAGGTGTTGAGGCTGTAGTGGTTGCAGTGGCCTTTTGTGCATCCTTCGAACAGACTGTGAAGAGGATGATTTTTGCAGTATGAGAGATTTCCTTGCGGCACTGTTTTGGTGGAACAGTAGTCCAAACTACCTCTAGTATCCTATAGGGCTAACCCCCCAGATTAATAATGACACTACAGGGTCGAGACTCATAAACAACATGACATCTCCACATATATGGTTAGCCAAAAACAACATCACAGACATCAAGATTGGAAACATCACACACTACCTCATCCTTGAAGGGTTAGATGCCATAAGACATGCGACACTACTGTATGACACAGAGATCTTGTCCCTAGTGAAGCCACCTGATGTTGTATGGTTCCAGGTGCATTGTTGTCGACAACCTTAACTGTTTGATGACCTCAGCTGAGATGAGGTTCTTTTGGTTGTCGCTATCAACAATGAAATGCAATGGGGCCCCCTTCACCCACATTTGTGAATGGAAAAGGTGCTCCCCCTCTTCAGGATCTACTAGTTCTTCTAATTGAATTGTTGCGGTTGTGACAATAACAGTGGGGTCTGCGTCGATGATCCATCTATTTTCATTATTTTATGGGTTAGATTTTGAATCAGGGTTTAGCTTCTTATCTTTGAAATCGAACACCAATGACTGTTTCGAGTGACATTCATTGGTGTTGTGCTAGGGGATTTTGTGGAAGTCACACCACTTCCCAGTGTCATTCTTTGTCTTTAATTTACCCTTATTTTCCTATTTCTTGGACTGGTTGTCGGGAGGTTGTTGGTTAGGGTTGTGTTTATCATTCTTTGGTTGTTGTGAATTTGTAGACCCGAACTCCCATTTGTTTTGGTGCCTAAATTTTTGCTCGATTTTGACTGAATATTGATAGGCATCTCCCAATGATGAGATGTTTAGGAAATCGATTTCGGTTTGGATGTACCTATGCATAACCGCATGGTATTTCAGAACCAGATGACGCTTAGAGTCTTTGATACCCAACTTGGTGAGCAAGGTATGGAAAGTATTTATGAACTCCGACATTGTTTGGCTCTTCTCTTACCGTAGTGTGGTCCATCTCGTGTATTGGTATTCATAGTTATCAACAGGGTAATATTGTTCCTTGAACGCATTTAAAAGTTACATATTTTTCCAAAGATGAATGTAAGAAAAAAATGATTAAAAAAAAAAAACATTTCACATAATATTATGAAGTTAAAATGGAAAAAAATCTAATGAAATTAAATTTTTTAAAATATAAATTTGTTGAAATAAGGTAAAATATTCAACATAAATTTAAAAATATAAATTATAGAAAGGTTATTTATATTAAATTATAAGATCAAAATGATCTTTCTATTATTTTTAGATTTAAGAAAAAAATATTGCAAAAATAATAACAAATTTGCATAGGGTTCATAGTAAAATTGGAATAAATATAATTTGTAAAATTTACAATTCTAACAAGGTAGAAGTTGAAAAACATTTTCTCTTAAAATACACAACACACACAAAAATTGTTTCATTTTCAAAAAAAATATAATATTACTAATATTAAATAATATTATTTATAAACTATTTAATGATGATGATGATGATGATGATGATGATTAACGTCCATTAAGACTTGGTCTATCGGACCTTAAGAGGGTAAGTGATTACTTGTGATTCTTTAGAATTTTGTTTATGTGCTCGAAAAACAATAAGAGAAGCTTTCCAAGATCACCATAGTTTCGTTGAGTTAAGAGCTTAGGAAGGTTGGTAGTGTGACAAATATTTTGAAAATGAGATCTAATCTGGGTATAGGCTAGTCAATCTAAGAGAAAGTGTTTTTCATCTTCAACGTTCTTAGTGTCACAAAGGTGACACACTCTATCATCCCATGTCATTTTAGGAATTGACCAACACCCAGTTTCACTATGGAGCTCGTGAGAATTTGTTCTTATCTTAGCAATGCTTATTTTTTTCTTTACACTTGTCAAAACATATAGACAATTTTGATCTTCTAGATTAGGGTTGATTA
>JZKD02S0314598.1:0-19644 GCA_000966675.3 Picea glauca
AAATACCTGGAGTAATAATTTCCATCATTGTGTGCTCTCTTTTTATTGACATCTAAGGAGGAAGGTTATTTTTTATAACAAAAATAGGCCACACTGAATAAGTAGAACGAAGCTCTCCAAATGGATTGACACCATCAACTACCAATGAAGGTCTAACATTATGAGGTTATTCTTTAAAAATTGGCCATTTTTCTTTGATGTTCTTCAATGCAGAACTATCTACAGGCATTTGAAGAACACATCTTCACTTATGTTCTTTGCACGAAAATCCATAAATGGTGCTATACTTTGGCACCTGAACAACCATTGTAAACGTGGAATTATGGTAATATAATGAAGAACTTTGCGAGGAACCTTTTTTTTTGCTTGATCAGTTCGATATCTACTTATTTGACATTGTGGAAATTCATTTTTTGATGCATATTATCCATAGTATATGATATGATCATTAGAACATGCATCAATAGCTTGATACTCAATCCCAATTTCTTTCATAATCAAATATATTTCTTGATATGTGCGTGGTAAAATATTTGATGGTGCTAATAGAAATTCACCTAACAATCTACACCATTCAAAAAAATAAGTCGATGTAAACAACATTAATCATAAATATCACATCCCTACTTTACGAATTAATTAACAATAACAACATATAAAAATAGTCAACCTTTATGTACATGTCAGCATGACATAAATAATACATTTCATACCTTAATATTTGTGTGAGACAGATGTTTGATAAACCATTCAAAACTTTCAAGTTCACCAACAAAAGTATAGAAAATATAAGATTTGTTGTTGAGCCTTCATAAAGAGGTTGTCATGACTTCTCAAGTAGAGGATCAACGTCATGAATATCATCCTGGTTGTCCTCGTCCATTGGAGAAAATGTGTCTTGGATCAATCTATGTATCTCATCTTCTTGATTTGTATCAATAATGTTATCTCCATCCATATCATCATTAAGAACTCGATCTTCAATATTCTAGTCTCCATGTTTCTCACCTTGTAAATTATTATTTATGATACTACTTGGCAAATAACTCTCTGGCGGTTGACATTTTGGGGGAATTGTCTTTATATTTACAAACAATGTATTAAAATTAGTGTGTATAGAACATATATTAAAATGATAAAATATTTCACAAATACATGACATGATCACTATTACAAAGAATACATTATATATTGAATAATGTCTTACCAAGGGATGATCTTCATAACCCCCTTCAGTGTGCCCCTTCTCCCTACAATGTTTTCTAGTTGTTGTTATTAAATTCTTCTTGTTTGCAAGCCCCTCATATCATTACAAAGGAAATAACATTTTCCATTGCCCTTCGCATCCAATGCTTCTCTAAACTGAGCAAGCCTCCTTGCATTTCCATTCATAGTATATATTAATTTGACACGGTAATTTCCTATAAGAACCAATTAAATATTTAAAGATTTAAATTTTGTTAAAACATTGAAAAAAAATAAAAATTAAAACTTCATATACTTCAAGGTCCAATCACATGAAATATATGTTACAGTGCTAAATTTTGAAAAATTTATTAAATAATAATAATAACTTAAAAATTCATATACTTCAATGTGCAAACGCATGAAATGTATGTAGCAATGCCAAATTTCGAAAAAAAAAAAATTGGTTAAAACATTCATGTTAAAAAAAATTGAAATTAAAATTTCTCAACATAGCTTTATATTAAAAGAGACTGAAAAATTAAAAATACTAACCTTGCAAGTCTAAAATCCGAGCTATGTAGATTGAGAATTGGATGTGTTAAACCAGTATGTGATAGAAAAAATCAAGCCTCAAACAATCATCATCAAAATTGTCGCAACTATAGAAAAGTTTTGAAATTTGTCTTAAGGACATGTATTTATAGATCGATTATCGTCGATATAGCAATGGAAATAAATGAGTTGAACCCGAAAAAAGCCAATACCCATTACACAACATGTGTGGTTTGCACACATGGAACAATTGCCAATATAGCAATCAAACTGTGTGGATATATAGATGGTTTTCTGAATCTATCTCTATATTGACGAATGTCAGGGCCAACCCAAAAAAAATTAAAAGAAAGACAATATTTTAATGTGTTTTTCCATGAACTATAGAAACGTGGAAATATTTCATCGCATTTTGAGCCCATATGAACTAGTGCAACAACATGAATTTCTCCAGGTCTCCTTCACTTATCTCGGCCTCAACACACCAACAAGACAATGAACATACCTCAACTGGTTGTGGTTGTAAAATTGAATGGTTCAACAGACATGGAAGATCTTTGGGTTACACTTTGAAATCATTCTTCAGGTGGAATTATTCAGAGATCCCAATCCAGATCTCTCCTTGTGTTTACTCCAGTCGCACCCATGGTTCTTTGTCTTTAGTGTTGGTTGTGAAGCTTGATTATGTTCCTGATTCAGAGGTCCTTGTTTTCAGCCGTATTTATACCCCATGAAGACTTTACACCCAAGAAGTATGTACACTCTTCCATGCGGGGGAGTGTAGAGGGGGGGTACCCCCTTTGCGGGGTCCAAGGGGCCTATCCCCCTAGCTAGGGGGTTCGGGGGCGAAGCCCTTGAAGGAAAAATTTCCTTGTAAATGTATATTGTAATTTCATTGTAAATCTAGACCATTCATTATAAGGTTGCAGATCTAACGGTAGAAATTATGTTAGGGTTTTTTTCCCTAGGAGGCAACCCTCTGTTATGAGGGAAATGTATTGCGGCTATGCATTATGGTGAGGATTGTATTCTGAGAGAGGAGACTGTGAGAGAATGAAGAGGAAGTTACAATGGGTTTTGTTGTAGGTTGTATCCCTTCATTTGTTGGATAATAATAAAGGAAGGACCTGACAATTTCTCTGGTGGATGTAGCCCACACTGGGTGAACCACGTAAATCTTGTCTTTATTGTATTGTGTATCTTCTATTTTTTTTTCCGCATTTGTTTTATTTTATTGCTCCACGTTCTTTTTTTTCTATCATTCAGGATATCCAGTTAATTTCCCATCCGAAGCACACTCCTCCAACAAGCCCCATGCATCTACCTAGGATGCCTCTCAACGCATCTTTGAGGCCATGTCTACAATCCAACATCTGATATTCGAGCTTCAGAGTGATGTTTTTGACGTCAAATTTCTCCTCAAGATCTTGGAACAATGTATTTCCTTGGTGATGGACTTGAGCACCAATTAATATGCCTCGTCACCTCCAACGATAGTTGGAGTACCAAATCCCATTCTCCTTCCTCCAGGACGTAATTGAAGTCAAGCATTATGGTCATCAGGTTCTGCACTTTGGTTACTAGTTTTTTTTATCCTTTACATAGTCCATCTAGTTATTATAGTTATTAGTCTCAAAGCTAGGATAAGATCATAGTTTTTTGTTTTAGTTTTGTACATGGCACTCTCAAACAATATCTATGCTAGTATTTCCACCTAGCTCCGTTACATTTTTGGTGACACAGGAAGAAAATTTTAAAAAACTCAGCTGGAACATAGTTGGTTTTCATTCATGGCGAGCCTTGCTCTAAGGAATACTTGTCTTTTTGTAACAACTTTTTGTGAAAGGTAACTTATAAAATACTTACAAAAAAATAAACATCGCACTAAAACATAACCCTAAAGGAATATGAAAAACTGATATAACCCTAAATGAACATCGCAATATGACGTAACCATTTAGGAATTATGCAATTTGACATAATACAATGAAGATGTATGTCATAATGCAACACAAAAATTGAGGAATGTAGATATTTGACATAATTTATTCCTGAAAATGTTACATCACATTGCAACGCTCATTTAATCTTATGTCATCTTTTGACATTCCTTTAGGATTTTGTTTTGATTGCAATGTTTATGAATTACATAACTTGTATTGGAATATGGGTTCCATATTAAAGGTCATCCATAGTCAATCATTCATAAACATCGCACTTAGTTGACTATGGTTGAAGTTGTTGATTATAGTGAGTAAAGTTTGATATGGTTGACCATATTGATTATAGTGAATAATGGTTGACTATGGTTGACCATGTTGATTAATTTTAACCATGGTTTACTATGGTAATATCACATTGTGAAGTTCATCTTGGTTGAATAATGTCAAATTCCTACATTCCCCAATGGTTGTTTTACGTTTCTAGATATATCGTTAATGTCTTATGTCGAATTGAATCATTCCTAAATGGTTACATGAGAATGTGACATTCATTTAGGGTTAATAAATTCCATATGATGAGATATTGTTAACAATATTTTCCACATGTGACTATGACTCATTGAATTTTGATGAATTCTTATGTTCGCACTGAAAGATAATTCTAGAGGAATGTCACAAGGTGACATAACCCTAAATGAACATCACAATGTGATGTAACCATTTAGGAATGATGTAATTTGACATAATACAATGAATATGTATGTCGTAATGTGCCACAACCATCAATTAATGTACATATTTGGCATGAGTTGGCCTTGAAAATGTTATGTGACATTACAACATTCATTTTAGGTTATGTCACCTTCTGAAATTCATTTAGGATTATGTTTCATTACAATGTTTATGAATTGCATCCCTCATATTTCAATATGGGTTCCATATTAAAGGTTATCCATAGTCATTGCACTAAAACATTACCATAAAGGAATATCACAATGTGATATAACCCTAAATGAACATCACAATGTGACATTAAAATTTAGGAATGATGCAATTTGACATAATACAATGAAGATGTACGTAGTAATGCAACACAAACATTGATGAATGTATCTATTTGACATAAGTTATCCTTGAAAATGTTATGTACATAGCAATGTTCATTTAATGTTATGTAACCTTATGATATTCCTTTAGGGTTTCGTTTGAATGCAATGTTTATGAATTGCATGCCTTGTATTGGAATATGGGTGCCATATTAAAGGTCATCCATAGTCAATCATTCATAAACATTGCACTAAGTTGACTATGGTTGAAGTTGTTTATTATGGTGAGTAATGGTTGAATATGGTTGACCATATTGATTATAGTGAGTAATGGTTGACTATGGTTGACCATGTTGATTATGTTTAACCACGGTTTGCAATGGTAATATCACATTATGATGTTCATCTTGGTTGAATAATGTCGAGTTGCTACATTCTTCAATGGTTGTGTTACATTTTGACATATATATTCATTGTCTTGTGTCAAATTTCATCATTCTTAAATGGTTATGTTAGAATATGACACTCATTTAAGGTTAAGTAATTCCATAAGTTGACATATTGCTAACCATGTTTTCCACATGTGATTATGACTCATTGACTTTTGATGAATTTTTATGTTCGCACTGAAACATAACCCTAAAGAATGTCACAAGGTGACATAACCCTAAATGAACATCATAATGTGATGTAACCATTTATGATAACCATGTTTTCCACATGTGATTAGGACTCATTGACTTTTGACCAATTTTTATGTTCACACTAAAACATAACCCTAAAGGAATGTCGCAAGTTTACAAACCCTAAATGAACATCATAATGTGACGTAATAATTTAATAATGATGCAATTTGACATAATACAATGAATATGTACATCGTAATGAGACACAAACATCAAGGAATGTGTTGATGTTTTTGGTATCATCAGTGAGGTACTTCCACATAGGCAAGTGTTTTTCTTGTGGAAGTAGTCGAAAATATTCTAGTCTTGAGTTTACTTTAGTTAAAAGGAATTAATTAAAGCAAAATTGCATTTATCAGTGAATTGATTTATTTAAGAACATTCTTAGCATGCATCATGTAATCTAAATATTAAGTGGGTGCGAGAAGTAATCTCAACCGTAGATCACTTTGGATATTAGAAATAGATTGTAGCTCATGATTATAAAAAGTAAGGCTAGAAGAAGGAGGAAGATGCGTGTGTTGACAAGAAGTCGAGGTTGAGAGACTTGGTGAGAGACCAAGGTAGGGAATTGTGTGAGATACACTTGTGAGAGACTTGGTGAGAGATGGAGGTTGAGGATAGAAAAGAAGGACTTTTTCTATTATGAGGAATGTAAGAGAAAAGAAGGACTTTTTCTTACACTAGAGTGAGGAGATATCACTAGTTGGGTGAAGAGAGTTCATCCAAGTATTGATGAAATGGTTGGATCACAAAGGATCATGATTCAATATATTGATAGGTGGAGAAGGACTTTCATACAGAGGTCATATAGGTCAAGGAGGAGAGAGAGAAGAAGCAACCACGGGTGGGTTTCAAAGGACAGAAGCCACAAGGAAGAGAAGAGTCGTACGGAACTTGTCCTACAAGATTTTCATACACATTTGTGAGTCTTAGTGGAGATAGTCGCAGATATCCATGGGTCAGAGAAGGGAAAGTTCCAAGTGTCTGTAGTTTAGAGAAAGGAAAGTCATAGATGTATTGGGAAACGTACTAGTACAAGGATGTACAAAAGCACAAGAGTCTCCAAGTTTTTTTGCAGTGTATAATTCTCTCAGTGGGCCATTTTTCCTATTGCAAGAGCCTTGATTTGACCTTAATAAAAGCATCATTAGACTGGTTTTCCCTCTAGGGTTTTTCCAGGGGTTTACCTGAAATTATTGGTGTTCATATGTGCTTTATTTAGTTTCCTTGTTTATTATTTTGTTTCATGTTTTGTTGAGTAATCTAGTTGTGCTTTAATTCAATAAATATATTTTTCTTGGAACTAACTCTCGGGTGCTAGGTTAAGGGGGATTTCAACATGGTATCAAATAATACTTAGGTTTGAAAGAATATCTCAACATGTTATCAAAGTCGGGGCTTTGAAGGAAAAAGGGAGCCTAGTCTTTGAAGGGAGGAAACGAAGAGGACAAATCTTATCAGGTAGATAACTAGGAGAGGAAATCAAAGGATAGATATTGAGGGAAACAACAATACTAGGAAGAATAGGTGTTTTTGTAGGTATATTAAGGCATCTACGAGTCATAGTGTAGACATTTAAATAAATATACGAGTCACAGAAGGAAAATTCATAGAAATTTGTGGGTCAAGGAAGAGAAAGTCATGGACAGGTCGTACAAGATAGTACAGGGTGGTTTCAGCAAAGAGTTATCCAATCAGATCTTGAATATGGTGAACACATTAAATATTAAAGATAGATTAGAAGGGGAAACAAAATTCCATGCTTGGAAATCAAGGATTCTTCTTCTATTAGAGGAGAATGACCTCAAAGAGTATTTTTAGGTTATGGTTGTAGATCCTATGGATCTATAGGAATTGATAGTTCACAAGAATAAGGAAGTGAAGGCCAACTAAGTGTTGCTAGAATTAGTAAAGGATCAATTGATTCCACACATTTCTAAGAAGAAACATTCCAAGGAAATGTATGATGCTTTGGTGAGTCTATACCAAAACAAGAATACATGCAAGTTGCTAGATTTGAAGTACCAAATTCAAGTTGTTAGGATGTCCAAGGAGGACATGGTTGTGAATTATCTTATGAACATTACATAGATCTGATATTAGCTTACATCGATTGGAGAGGCATTAGATGATGTTGAGTTGGTNCTTGCAAGTCTAAAATCCGAGCTATGTAGATTGAGAATTGGATGTGTTAAACCAGTATGTGATAGAAAAAATCAGGCCTCAAACAATCATCATCAAAATTGTCGCAACTATAGAAAATTTTTGAAATTTGTCTTAAGGACATGTATTTATAGATCGATTCTCGTCGATATAGCAATGGAAATAAATGAGTTGAACCCGAAAAAAGTCAATACCCATTACACAAAATGTGTGGTTTGCACAGATGGAACAATTGTCAATATAGCAATCAAACTTTGTGGATATATATATATATGGTTTTCTGAATCTATCTCTATATTGACGAATGTCAGGGCCAACCCAAAAAAAAATTAAAAGAAAGACAATATTTTAATGTGTTTTTCCACGAACTATAGAAACGTGGAAATATTTCATCGCATTTTGAGCCCATATGTACTAGTGCAACAACATGAATTTCTCTAGGTCTCCTTCACTTATCTCGGCCTCAACACACCAACAAGACAATGAACATACCTCAACTGGTTGTGGTTGTAAAATTGAATGGTTCAACAGACATGGAAGATCTTTGGGTTACACTTTGAAATCATTCTTCAGGTGGAATTATTCAGAGATCCCAATCCAGATCTCTCCTTGTGTTTACTCCAGTCGCACCCATGGTTCTTTGTCTTTAGTGTTGGTTGTGAAGCTTGATTATGTTCCTGATTCAGAGGTCCTTGTTTTCAGCCGTATTTATACCCCATGAAGACTTTACACCCAAGAAGTATGTACACTCTTCCATGCGGGGGAGTGTAGAGGGGGGGTACCCCCTTTGCGGGGTCCAAGGGGCCTATCCCCCTAGCTAGGGGGTTCGGGGGCGAAGCCCTTGAAGGAAAAATTTCCTTGTAAATGTATATTGTAATTTCATTGTAAATCTAGACCATTCATTATAAGGTTGCAGATCTAACGGTAGAAATTATGTTAGGGTTTTTTTCCCTAGGAGGCAACCCTCTGTTATGAGGGAAATGTATTGCGGCTATGCATTATGGTGAGGATTGTATTCTGAGAGAGGAGACTGTGAGAGAATGAAGAGGAAGTTACAATGGGTTTTGTTGTAGGTTGTATCCCTTCATTTGTTGGATAATAATAAAGGAAGGACCTGACAATTTCTCTGGTGGATGTAGCCCACACTGGGTGAACCACGTAAATCTTGTCTTTATTGTATTGTGTATCTTCTATTTTTTTTTCCGCATTTGTTTTATTTTATTGCTCCACGTTCTTTTTTTTCTATCATTCAGGATATCCAGTTAATTTCCCATCCGAAGCACACTCCTCCAACAAGCCCCATGCATCTACCTAGGATGCCTCTCAACGCATCTTTGAGGCCATGTCTACAATCCAACATCTGATATTCGAGCTTCAGAGTGATGTTTTTGACGTCAAATTTCTCCTCAAGATCTTGGAACAATGTATTTCCTTGGTGATGGACTTGAGCACCAATTAATATGCCTCGTCACCTCCAACGATAGTTGGAGTACCAAATCCCATTCTCCTTCCTCCAGGACGTAATTGAAGTCAAGCATTATGGTCATCAGGTTCTGCACTTTGGTTACTAGTTTTTTTTATCCTTTACATAGTCCATCTAGTTATTATAGTTATTAGTCTCAAAGCTAGGATAAGATCATAGTTTTTTGTTTTAGTTTTGTACATGGCACTCTCAAACAATATCTATGCTAGTATTTCCACCTAGCTCCGTTACATTTTTGGTGACACAGGAAGAAAATTTTAAAAAACTCAGCTGGAACATAGTTGGTTTTCATTCATGGCGAGCCTTGCTCTAAGGAATACTTGTCTTTTTGTAACAACTTTTTGTGAAAGGTAACTTATAAAATACTTACAAAAAAATAAACATCGCACTAAAACATAACCCTAAAGGAATATGAAAAACTGATATAACCCTAAATGAACATCGCAATATGACGTAACCATTTAGGAATTATGCAATTTGACATAATACAATGAAGATGTATGTCATAATGCAACACAAAAATTGAGGAATGTAGATATTTGACATAATTTATTCCTGAAAATGTTACATCACATTGCAACGCTCATTTAATCTTATGTCATCTTTTGACATTCCTTTAGGATTTTGTTTTGATTGCAATGTTTATGAATTACATAACTTGTATTGGAATATGGGTTCCATATTAAAGGTCATCCATAGTCAATCATTCATAAACATCGCACTTAGTTGACTATGGTTGAAGTTGTTGATTATAGTGAGTAAAGTTTGATATGGTTGACCATATTGATTATAGTGAATAATGGTTGACTATGGTTGACCATGTTGATTAATTTTAACCATGGTTTACTATGGTAATATCACATTGTGAAGTTCATCTTGGTTGAATAATGTCAAATTCCTACATTCCCCAATGGTTGTTTTACGTTTCTAGATATATCGTTAATGTCTTATGTCGAATTGAATCATTCCTAAATGGTTACATGAGAATGTGACATTCATTTAGGGTTAATAAATTCCATATGATGAGATATTGTTAACAATATTTTCCACATGTGACTATGACTCATTGAATTTTGATGAATTCTTATGTTCGCACTGAAAGATAATTCTAGAGGAATGTCACAAGGTGACATAACCCTAAATGAACATCACAATGTGATGTAACCATTTAGGAATGATGTAATTTGACATAATACAATGAATATGTATGTCGTAATGTGCCACAACCATCAATTAATGTACATATTTGGCATGAGTTGGCCTTGAAAATGTTATGTGACATTACAACATTCATTTTAGGTTATGTCACCTTCTGAAATTCATTTAGGATTATGTTTCATTACAATGTTTATGAATTGCATCCCTCATATTTCAATATGGGTTCCATATTAAAGGTTATCCATAGTCATTGCACTAAAACATTACCATAAAGGAATATCACAATGTGATATAACCCTAAATGAACATCACAATGTGACATTAAAATTTAGGAATGATGCAATTTGACATAATACAATGAAGATGTACGTAGTAATGCAACACAAACATTGATGAATGTATCTATTTGACATAAGTTATCCTTGAAAATGTTATGTACATAGCAATGTTCATTTAATGTTATGTAACCTTATGATATTCCTTTAGGGTTTCGTTTGAATGCAATGTTTATGAATTGCATGCCTTGTATTGGAATATGGGTGCCATATTAAAGGTCATCCATAGTCAATCATTCATAAACATTGCACTAAGTTGACTATGGTTGAAGTTGTTTATTATGGTGAGTAATGGTTGAATATGGTTGACCATATTGATTATAGTGAGTAATGGTTGACTATGGTTGACCATGTTGATTATGTTTAACCACGGTTTGCAATGGTAATATCACATTATGATGTTCATCTTGGTTGAATAATGTCGAGTTGCTACATTCTTCAATGGTTGTGTTACATTTTGACATATATATTCATTGTCTTGTGTCAAATTTCATCATTCTTAAATGGTTATGTTAGAATATGACACTCATTTAAGGTTAAGTAATTCCATAAGTTGACATATTGCTAACCATGTTTTCCACATGTGATTATGACTCATTGACTTTTGATGAATTTTTATGTTCGCACTGAAACATAACCCTAAAGAATGTCACAAGGTGACATAACCCTAAATGAACATCATAATGTGATGTAACCATTTATGATAACCATGTTTTCCACATGTGATTAGGACTCATTGACTTTTGACCAATTTTTATGTTCACACTAAAACATAACCCTAAAGGAATGTCGCAAGTTTACAAACCCTAAATGAACATCATAATGTGACGTAATAATTTAATAATGATGCAATTTGACATAATACAATGAATATGTACATCGTAATGAGACACAAACATCAAGGAATGTGTTGATGTTTTTGGTATCATCAGTGAGGTACTTCCACATAGGCAAGTGTTTTTCTTGTGGAAGTAGTCGAAAATATTCTAGTCTTGAGTTTACTTTAGTTAAAAGGAATTAATTAAAGCAAAATTGCATTTATCAGTGAATTGATTTATTTAAGAACATTCTTAGCATGCATCATGTAATCTAAATATTAAGTGGGTGCGAGAAGTAATCTCAACCGTAGATCACTTTGGATATTAGAAATAGATTGTAGCTCATGATTATAAAAAGTAAGGCTAGAAGAAGGAGGAAGATGCGTGTGTTGACAAGAAGTCGAGGTTGAGAGACTTGGTGAGAGACCAAGGTAGGGAATTGTGTGAGATACACTTGTGAGAGACTTGGTGAGAGATGGAGGTTGAGGATAGAAAAGAAGGACTTTTTCTATTATGAGGAATGTAAGAGAAAAGAAGGACTTTTTCTTACACTAGAGTGAGGAGATATCACTAGTTGGGTGAAGAGAGTTCATCCAAGTATTGATGAAATGGTTGGATCACAAAGGATCATGATTCAATATATTGATAGGTGGAGAAGGACTTTCATACAGAGGTCATATAGGTCAAGGAGGAGAGAGAGAAGAAGCAACCACGGGTGGGTTTCAAAGGACAGAAGCCACAAGGAAGAGAAGAGTCGTACGGAACTTGTCCTACAAGATTTTCATACACATTTGTGAGTCTTAGTGGAGATAGTCGCAGATATCCATGGGTCAGAGAAGGGAAAGTTCCAAGTGTCTGTAGTTTAGAGAAAGGAAAGTCATAGATGTATTGGGAAACGTACTAGTACAAGGATGTACAAAAGCACAAGAGTCTCCAAGTTTTTTTGCAGTGTATAATTCTCTCAGTGGGCCATTTTTCCTATTGCAAGAGCCTTGATTTGACCTTAATAAAAGCATCATTAGACTGGTTTTCCCTCTAGGGTTTTTCCAGGGGTTTACCTGAAATTATTGGTGTTCATATGTGCTTTATTTAGTTTCCTTGTTTATTATTTTGTTTCATGTTTTGTTGAGTAATCTAGTTGTGCTTTAATTCAATAAATATATTTTTCTTGGAACTAACTCTCGGGTGCTAGGTTAAGGGGGATTTCAACATGGTATCAAATAATACTTAGGTTTGAAAGAATATCTCAACATGTTATCAAAGTCGGGGCTTTGAAGGAAAAAGGGAGCCTAGTCTTTGAAGGGAGGAAACGAAGAGGACAAATCTTATCAGGTAGATAACTAGGAGAGGAAATCAAAGGATAGATATTGAGGGAAACAACAATACTAGGAAGAATAGGTGTTTTTGTAGGTATATTAAGGCATCTACGAGTCATAGTGTAGACATTTAAATAAATATACGAGTCACAGAAGGAAAATTCATAGAAATTTGTGGGTCAAGGAAGAGAAAGTCATGGACAGGTCGTACAAGATAGTACAGGGTGGTTTCAGCAAAGAGTTATCCAATCAGATCTTGAATATGGTGAACACATTAAATATTAAAGATAGATTAGAAGGGGAAACAAAATTCCATGCTTGGAAATCAAGGATTCTTCTTCTATTAGAGGAGAATGACCTCAAAGAGTATTTTTAGGTTATGGTTGTAGATCCTATGGATCTATAGGAATTGATAGTTCACAAGAATAAGGAAGTGAAGGCCAACTAAGTGTTGCTAGAATTAGTAAAGGATCAATTGATTCCACACATTTCTAAGAAGAAACATTCCAAGGAAATGTATGATGCTTTGGTGAGTCTATACCAAAACAAGAATACATGCAAGTTGCTAGATTTGAAGTACCAAATTCAAGTTGTTAGGATGTCCAAGGAGGACATGGTTGTGAATTATCTTATGAACATTACATAGATCTGATATTAGCTTACATCGATTGGAGAGGCATTAGATGATGTTGAGTTGGTGAATGTAGCATTGAGAGGTCTTCCAAAGTCTTGGGAACCTTTTGGGCAAGGAATTTGTGCACGAGAGACAGTGCCATGGTTTGATAGAATATGGACTTCTTTTATTCAGGAGGAGACTCGATTATAGTCCAGGGATGGTTTGAAGAGGAGCCATGATAAGAAATTTTCTCTTTCCAGTCAAGAAAGGAACGGATATTTCAAGAATATTTCCAGTGGAGAGTCAACTTCTCAAGATGAAAAGAATAAGAAGGACATGAGCAAAGTCAAGTGCTTTGCATGTGACAAGTTTTGATATTATGCAGGGAAATTGCCACATAGGAAGAATGGAGGAAGAAAAACACAATCAGAGGTAGTTGCGTCGGCAAAAGCTCTAGTGGATGAGTTTTGAAATAATTTTGAATAGACAAAGTTCTTACTAGTTTCTCGGACTTCCGTGGGCGTCATATCAACTGATGCATGGTTGATAGATAGTGGATTTGCATGTCATATGACAGGAACACGAGAGGTTCTTGAGAGCTTTACAGAGTCTGATTGAGATATGCATGTGGAATTTGGTATGGGGACCAAGCATGAAATGAAAGGATTTGGAACAATTCCATTCCAAATGGAGTCAAGAGGCACATTGAGAGTGTAGGATGAGCTATGGGTGCCAGAACACAAGAGGAGTGTGATCTCAGTCTCAATGATTAATAAGAAGGGATTCGATGAAGTGTTTTAGGATGGAAAGGTGCTTATTATTCCCAAAGGATCTAACTTAGACAAATAAACTATCCTTTTATTTAGAGAGAGAAACTTGTATAGGCTAAAGGGCTAGCCTATGAGAGAAATTTCCAACAGCATAGTGAAAGAGAACAAGGAGAAGGTAGATTTGAAGGTTGATCAACTTAGAGGGAGTTATCTTTCAGGTTCAAGTGGGAAGGAGCATCCTTCCAAGTCACTCAATAAGGAGTCATGGTGCAAGATGGCCATGTAGGATGCTCAGGAGTAGGAGACTTATAGGATCATGTTCAGAGGTAATGAGTCTTTGTAGACAGGTCATACCATCATGAAAGGGATAAATTATGTGTCATAGGGAGCAACCAATCAAGTGTATTGGAGAGCATGCATGGTAGTGGATCTAGTAGTGAAGATGGAGAAAAATCTAGGTGGGAGTAGTACCTTCCTCACTAAGAGAGAGTGTTGATGTTTTTGGTAGCATCATATAGTTACTTCCACATAGGAATGTGTTTTCATGTTGAATTAGTGGATAATATTCTAGTCTTCAATTTACTTTAGTTAGAAGGAATTAATTAAAGTGAAATTTCATTTATTAGTGAATTGAGTTATTTAAGGGCATGCTTAGCATGCAACACGTAATATAAATATTAAGTGGGTGTGAAAGGTAATCTCAAGCATAGATCACTTTGGATATTAGAAATAGATAGGTCATGATTATAAAAGTAAGGTTAGGAGAAGGAGGAAGACACTTGTGTTGAAAGATTCGACACAGTCAGGATTGTTAACGAGAGGTTGAGGTCGAGAGACTTGGTGAGAGACCAAGGTAGGGACCTATGTGAGATAAACCTCTGATAGACTTGGTGAGAGACCAAGGTTGAGGATGAAAAATAATGACTTTTTCTAGTGTGACGTGTGTAGGAGAAAAGGACTTTTGCTTACACTAGAGTGAGGATATCTCACTAGTTGGGTGAAGATAGTTCATTCAAGTATTGATGAGAGGGTTGGATAAAAAAGGATCATGATTCAAGATATTGATAGGTGGAGAAGGGATTTCATCTATAGTTCATACAGGTCAAGGAGGAGAGAGATAATAAGCAACCATAGGTTGGTTTTAGAGGAAAAAATCTAGAGGGAAGAGCAGAGTCGTATGAAGGTTGGCATACAGTCTTTCCTTACACATACATGGGTCTCAGTGGAGACACTTGCAGATATCTGTAGTTTAGAGAAGGGAAAGTAGCATATATCCATGGGTTAGAGAAGGGAAATTTGCGGACGTTTGCAAGTCAGAGAAAGGCAAGTCATGGATGTATTGGGAAACATGATGATGTAAGATCGTATAGAAGCACATGAGTATTCAAGTTTGTATGCAATGTATAGTTATCTCAATGGGCCATTTTCCCTGTTATGAGAGCCCTGATTTGACCTTAATAAAATTATCATTGGACTATTTTTCCCTCCGGGGTTTTTCTAGGGGTTTACCCAAAATTATTGGTGTTCTTATGTGTTTGATTTAGTTTCCTTGTTTATCTTCTGCTACATGTTTTTTTGAGTAACCTAGTCGTGCTTTAATTCAGTAAATATATTTTTATTGGAATTAATTATTGGGTGTTAGGTTAAGGTGAATTTAAACATGGTATCAGATCATAGATAGGGTTGAAATAAGATATCAACATAATGTAAATATTTGACATAAGTTGTCCTTGAAAATTTAAGGTCACGTTGCAACATTCATTTAGGGTTCTGACACCTTTTGACATTCCCTTAGGATTATGTTTCATTACAATGTTTATGAATTTCATCCCTCGTATTGCAATATGGGTTCCATATTAAAGGTTATCCATAGTCACCACACTAAAACATAACCCTAAAGGGATATGACAAGGTGATATAACCCTAAATGAATATGACAATGTGATGTAATCATTTAGGAATTATGGAATTTAACATAATACAATGTATATGTACATCGTAATGAAACAAAAAGATTGAGGAATGTATCTATTTGAGATACATTAGCCTTTAAAATGTTACGTCACATTGCAACATTCATTTAATGTTATGTCACCTTCTCACATTCCTTTAGGGTTTTGTTTCATTGCAATGTTTATGAATTGCATGTGTCGTATTGAAATATGGTTGCCATATTAAAGGTCATCCATAGTCAACCATTCATAAACATTGCACTGGGTTGAATATGGTTGAAGTTGTTGATTATGGTGAGTAATGGTTGAATATGGTTGACCATATTGATTATAGTGAGTAATGGTTGACCATGGTGATTTTGTTTAACCATGATTTACTATAGTAATATCACATTGCAATGTTCATCTTGCTTGAATAATGTTGAATTGCTACATTCCTCAATAGTTGTGTTACATTTTGACATATATCTTCATTGTCTTCTGTAAAATTGCATCATTCCTAAATGGTTACATCAAAATGTGACATTCATTTAGGGTTAAGAAATGCCATAAGTTGACATATTGTTAACCATGTTTTCCACATGTGATTATGACTCATTGACTTTTGATGATTTTTTATGTTTTCACTGAAACATAAACCCTAAACGAATGTCACAAGGTGACATAATCCTAAATGAACATCACAATGTCACGTAACCATTTAAGAACGATGCAATTTTACATAATACAATGAATATGTATGTCATAAAGTGACACAACCATTGAGAGGAATGTAGATATTTGACATAAGTTGACCTTGAAAATGTTACATCATATTACAACATTCATTTACGGTTATGCCACCTTCTGACATTCCTTTAGGATTATGTTTCATTACAATGTTTACGAGTTGCATCCCTTGTATTGCAATATGGGTACCATATTAAAGGTTATCTATATTTAACCATTCATAAACATCGGATTGATTTGACTATGGTTGAACATGTTTATTATGGTGAATAATGGTTGAATGTGGTTGACCATGTTGATTATGGTGAGTAATGGTTTGATATGGTAATATCGCATTGTTATGTTCATGATGGATGAACAATGTCAAAATGCTACATTCCTCAATATGTCAAATTGCATCGTTCCTAAATGATTATGTCACAATGTGACATTCATTTAGGTTTAAGCAATGCCACAAGTCAACATATTGTTAACCATGGTTTCCACATGTGATTATCAGTCATTGACTTTTGATGAATTCCTATGTTCCTGAGTGATATGTTGCGTTACAATATTTTGAGTTTGTTTGAGTGTGGTTGATTATGGTTTACTGTTTTTTTACCATGATGTGTTGGGTTGAACATGGTTACTATATACTATGGTGTTTAATAATTATGTTGCATTGACCATGTTTAGTATGATGTACATTAAATCATTTAAATTAAACATGAAAACCATTTTTTTTTAATTTATTATTTTTTTGACATTAAAAATAAACATTTACATTGTTATCATTCTCTTAAAATTATTGTTCATTTAAATTACAATCAAATTATTAATTTTAATTAATTTATTAGAGGTGATTTTGGATTTCAAATTTTAAACTGATAAAAACATTATATTTTTCCATATAACTTGCTAAAAGAAAATTGATGAATGTACTATCTTAAAGGTGATTTGTTCCTTAAATGTTTTTCATAATAAAAATGAGGTAAAATATTAAAACATTTATAAAATAGTTTTATGGGTAAATGTACTTTTTGCTCATTAAATATTCCCCATCACAAAAAGATCTAAAATATTAAAACATTTATAAAATGATTATCACAACCCAAATTTCACAAATTGAGTGTATTTTAACTTCCAAACATGTTAAAACGTTATATGAAAAAGAAAAGCAACCCCATGAAGTGAAATCGTGTAAATCTACTCCATTCAATATAAAAATTATGTATAGAGTTTATAATCCAAATTATGAATACAAAGTCTTTTATAGAGTTTATAATCTAAATTAAAATATGCATTGTATTCGAAAAAAAACATACTATAAACATACAGTTAATATTATTATTCAACGTATATGAAAAAATATTAATAATATTATTATTATTCATCGTTTATGAAAAATAATATTGTGTTAAAAAATATTTATAATTAGTTACAAATATAATAATTAACATAATAACAAAGTAACATTTTTAATATACTTGTTAGAAACTTCTCTTTAGAAAATGTTTCTATCTTAAAAATGATTTTAGATTTCAAATTTCAAACTTGCTAAAAACATTTTTGAAAAAAAAATGATTTGTTTTTTCTTATAACATATAAAATATCAAGTTTCTTTTCTCATATATCATATCAAGTTTCTTTTCTCATATACCATTTAAAAATTCCTCCTATCTTAAAAATGATTTTGGATTTCCAATTCCAACTTTGTAATTATGAACAAAATAACAAAATAGCTTCTTCTTTAATATATAAGTAGAAACTTTTCATATATACAAGTCAGAAAGTTTTTCTATCTTAAATATGATTTTAGATTTCAAAGTCCAAACTTATTAAAAATGCTCACTTAGAAAATACTCCTATCTTAAAGGTGATTTTGGATTTCAAATTCCAAATTTGCTAAGAAAAAATATATTTTTTCACATTAATACAAATATTTTGGATTTTAAATTCAAACATTATACTTTTCCATAAAGATTTTTTTTATAAAGTTTATAATCCAAATTATAAATATAAAAATTCTTTTATAGAAATTATAATTCAAATTAAAATGTGTATTGTATAAGAAAAAATGATAAAGAATATAAAATTGCTAGGAAAGGCATTATGGATTCTTCTAATGAGTCCTTAAAACTCGATAAGATCAATACGTACAAATCCCTAATTAAAAGGAAAAAGGGTACTATATCAATAAAAGCAAGAGCATATGTCACAACTATCTAAGATGGATCCTAATAAGTTATGGAGGAAAAAAAAATTCCGCAATACTGAAGAAAATAATATGATTCCCTTAAGGGATTGAAATTCCTAACTTTAAATTCTTTACAAGTTCCCTAATGCCATGGACATATTCCTATTGTCCCTATAGAGGATGAAGTTTCTTCTTTGGATGACATAGAGTTTTGTGTTAAGAGGCTTTCAAATGGGAAAACTAAGGAGATTGAAGGCTACCAAGATGAAATTTTTAAAATTGGCAGGCCCATCTTCATCCCTCACATACACAAGCTCTTCAATTTAACAATAAAGAAAAGATTCCCTAAACCTTGGACGCAAAGACTCATTGTTCCTATTTTTAAAAATGGGAATAAAAACATTCCCTCTAATTATAGGACCATTATGATTAGCCTAATTTTAGCCAATCTTTATGGAATTATTTTGGAAAATAAGATTAGCCTTTGCCTAGAAAGTGACGATAAAAGAGCTAAAGGCCAGGTTGGGTTTAGGAGATATCATTCAACTGTGGACCATATTGTTACCTTTAGGATCATTGCAGAGGAGTTTCACAATACTAAAACCAATATTTTCTGTTGTTTTGTTGACTTTAGAAAATCTTTTGAAACGGTTCCGAGGAAAAACATTTGGAATAGTTAGGAAGAGATAAAAGTTCCTTACGAGTTGAGG
>JZKD02S0314609.1:19354-29627 GCA_000966675.3 Picea glauca
GAAAACAACAAGTGGGAGAATGTTGGGTATGTGTTATATTCTTTGCATGAGTAGTAGTGTCATGTATTTAGGTGGTTTTTTCGGCACATGGTTTTTGTCGATGGTTTTCTATTTCTGGTTAAGGAATTAAGGTTTTGGACTAATTCAGGCCATTGGGTTAGGGTTTTGGATGCCACTGGATCCTATATGTATATTGTATTGTAAACAATGTAAAAAAATGAATGAATATAATATATGCTGGTTTTCCCGGTTTGGGTTTCCAGGGGAAAAATATCTGTGTAATGTTTGTATTTTCCATTGTATCTTTTCTGTTCTTTTCTGAATATCTGTTTATAGTAGACAATGTACAAGGTTGGAATTTACACCTTCGGGACTTCAACAAGTCCTTACTCCTTATGCACACTTAACACTTTTATGTCTAAGACGTGGACTATTCTCAGCCTTTCTGCACTCTTTGCAGGAATCATGCGTGTGACGACGCTAATCCTTCTGATATTTTGCTCATCTCGAACCTCTAATGTTCCCGACTATAATGCGTCCCTCAAAGGAATTTCTAGTGCTCTCCTGGAAACTTGACGCTCTTTCTCTTGAGCTTGTAATATGAACTTAATTTTCCTTTGGCGCACTGCTTGTGCTGGATTAATCATTCATACGACTTCTCACAACACTTGTCTAAGTGTTGGCCTAGTGCGCTCCTTGCACATGTATTCTTTCTTGAATGAATGCTTCAGGTTTTTCCAATGCAAATCCTTACTTCCACTCAATGCACACTTGCAGAGTTTTCTTCCCTCAGAGTGTTCATCAACTCTGTTTTTTCCTCAATATCTCCAACACTCCAGAATTTGTTGGTCCTATGCATGCTTTCACCCACTCAATGCCCTCCTGGCAGAGTCTTAAAGAGTACTTAGTAACTTTGCGCTACGCTTCCTCCTGTGTAGAATTCCCCCTAAGGTATTCAACAACCTTGAAGTTCTCCCTTGAGTCTGTGAATTATTCTGGTGTGCCCTCCTAACACGTTCTTCTTTGACTCTGAAGAGTTCAGACACACACTCCTTGCATCGTCTCACAGAGTTCAAATCGGTGTCGCGCACTCCTTGCACTTAGCCTAAAGAACCCATATATAATCCAATGAACTCAGAGAGAGAGGATTCTACCTCTATCCCTGTAGATGAACTCTAGCATATACATCTACAACATAAACAAACATAAGTGACATTCATAAAGAAAACATCCATTACATAGGAATTACAAACAATGGAATCTTTTCCTTTCTATTAATGATAGAATGTCAATTACAGTGTATGAGTCCGAACTGCAACTGAGTCTCGAATCTCAACTCTCCTCCCTATAAACACAATCAACCCATGTGTCAACAACTCCTCAACAACCTCTGGAACTTCTACTGGGCATACAATACAAGGATTTATACATGACGGGCTTGACGAGCTTTCCCTCCAAGCTGCGCTAATGGTGTCTAATCATCATTCAAAATGCCTAACTAATGAGGAATATTACAATGAGTGGAAATCTAGCCTGAATCAGGTCTAGATCCTTCCTATCATTAGCCACTTAAGGTGACCTCATCTACAACTTGTGCGAAAGCACAACTTGGCCCTTCCAGCCTGACAACATTAATTTCCTTGAATACAATTTAAATTTTGAGGAAAAAATGAGAGGGCAATGCCTCTCCCTTCCTTGAATGCGCACCAACGTGCTAACCAGTTAGCACATGATGAGTTGGAATGATGCTCTTGCATCATACTCCACTGCTATGAAAATTCATGAGCTCCTAATCATGAGCTTCCCATCTCTGTTGAAATACTCCTGGATCCCAAACTTTCTTCTGGAGTTGTCCTCTTGCTCCCCTGCTTTGTTGCTGCTGCTGCTTCTTCCATGTTGCTCATGTAGGTTTTCCTCTGTTCATATTGTCCTTGCTAACAACTTCTTTTGTTGAATCCAACATGAAATCCCTTATCTCCTGTATCACCTCTTCCAACTACTCTACCGACTATCTCTTCTTATGCAGTCTCCTCGACTAAAAATCCTCATGTCGGTCGATGAGTAGACAAACTTGGTTCCTCATGCTACCTCCATCTCCCATGAAACTGACTGACCACTCTTCTACAGACTCCAAATCCATAGGTTCCTTACTGAGCTGCTGCTCAACTATCTCCTCTAACAGACTAACTTTTTCCAGCTCCTCTTGTGTTGGTTCCATTCCATCTTCCTCCAGCTGAACCTCATGCTAGCATGTTTCCTCTGGCATGGCTATCTCCTGGAAGCCACCTTCAGGTTCCGGACTGCCCAACCAATCCTCCAGCATCTTCAACTCTATCTCCCACTGAGTGAAAAACTCAACTGGGTGCTCCTCTTCTGTTGGGGCATACTTCAGTACCTGCTCCTTCTCTTCCATGATGGTATCAACTCACTGTCCTTTTGCTGCTACCTCTGAAAAAATATGATAGCCTCTCCTCGGCTACTTGGAAGTAATATCTTGACTCCTCCAATTATCAAAATGCTCCTCTAATATTTCTCCTCAGAGGTGGAAGTATTTAACTTTTCATTGTCTTCATTCACGTGACTTATAGTCCCACATGAATCTTCATATGGATGAGGCATTTCTTTCACCTTCTCTCCATCTGTCAACACCCCTCGCTAACATGAAGTCTTAGCTGAGATAATTTATTCTCCCTTTCCCACTTGACAAATTGGGATGTCTCCTCTTCCCTCCTGGAAGTTTATGAGATCAACTGATCCCTTCTCATTTCCCACCTGGCAATCTACGAGACCTCTGCCAGATCTCTTTCCCTCGTCATTGAGGTTTTCAACATGTCTCAACCACCTTTTTAACACCGGTTGTTGCCTTCTAGCCAACAACTTATGAACATGCCACTTGGTTGTCCTTTTCAAAGGCCACTCATAACTCCAACGTACCTTTGCCTCCTGCTGCATATTCAATGCTATATTCTCCATTTCTACTTGTCTTTCACTGAGCTCTTTGTCCATTTCTGGTTTTCTCTTCTGCGAGCAGTCTTCTCTTTGACCTCTCTTATGGACTTCAGTAGCCATATTTCTTCACCTTTATCCCACCTGGTTGTCTACCATCTGTTGCACACCTTGCAACTATCTCTACATAGCATCACACTTTGTCTCCCTTCACCCATTGTCTATAAGCGAATTCAAGCTCTGATACCACTCTGGTATCAAAGTATCTCCATTAACCATCTCTCATTTGCGTACGATATACAGACAAAATCCCAGCTCTGATACTACTCTGGTATCATATTATCTCCTTTCACCATCTCTCCTTTTCCTACGATCTGCAAATAAAATCACGGCTTTGTGCTATGCTTCCTCCTACGTAGACTTTCCCCTAAGGTATTCAACAAACTTGAAGTTCTCCCTTGAGTCTATGAATTATTCTGGTGTGCCCTCCTAGCATGTTCTTTTCTGACTCTTAAGAGTTCATACATGCACTCCTTGCGTCATCTCACATAGTTAAAATCGGTGTCGCACACTCCTTTCACTTAGCCTAAAGAACCCATATATAATCCAACGAACTCAGAGAGAGAGGATTCTATCTCTATCCCCGCAAATGAACTCTAGCATATACATATACTACATAAACAAACATAAGTGACATTCATAAAGATAACATCCATTACATAGGAATTACAAACAATGGAATCTTTTCCTTTCTATTAATGACAGAATGTCAATTACAGTGTATGAGTCCGGACTGCAACTGAGTCTCGACTCTCAACTCTCCTCCCTATCAACACAATCAACCCATGTGTCAACAACCTATCAACAACCTCTGGAACTTCTACTGGGCATACAATACAAGGATTTATACATGAGGGGCTCAACGAGCTTTCCCTCCAAGCTGCACTAGTGGTGTCTAATCACCATTCAAAATGCCTAACTAATGAGGAATATTAAAATGAGTAGAAATCCATCCCAAATCGGATCTAGATCCTTCCTATCGTTAGCCACTTAAGGCGACCTCATATACAACTTGTGCGAAAGCACAACTTGGATCTTCCAGCCTGACAACATTAATTTCCTTGATTACAATTTAAATTTCGAGGAAAAAATGAGAGGGCGGCACCTCTCCCTTCCTTGAATGCGCACCAACGTGCTAACCAGCTGGTGCATGATGAGGTGGAACGATGTTCCTGCATCATACTCCATTGCTACAAAAATTCATGAGATCCTTCTCATGAGCTTCCTAGCTCTGTTGAAATCCTCTTGGATCCCAAACTTTCGCTTGGAGTTGTCCTCTTGCTCCTCTGCTTTGCTGCTGCTACTGCTTCTTCCTTGTTGGTTATGTAGGTTTTCATTTTTTCATCTTGTCCTTACTGACAACTTCTTCTGTTGACTCCAACATGAACTCCCTTATCTCTTGTATCACCTCTTCCAAATTCTCTACCGGTTGGCTCTTCCAAATCCTCATGTTGGTCGATGAGAAGGCAAACCTGGTCTCTCATGCTACCTCCATCTCTTGTGACACTGACTAACCAATCTTCTGCAGACTCCAATTCCATAGGTTCCTTACTGAGTTGCTGCTCAACTATCTCCTATGACAGACTAAATTTTTTCATCTCCTCTTGCGTTGGTTTCATTCCAGCTTCCTCCAGCTGAACCTCATGATAGCATGTTTCCTCTAGCATGGCTATCTCCTGGCAGCCACCTTCAGGTTCTAGACTATCCAACCAATCTTCTATTATCTTCAACTCTATCTCCCACTGAGTGAGAAACTCAACTGGGTGCTCCTCTTCTGTTGGGGCATACTTCAGTACCTTCTCCTTCTCCTCCATGACGATATCATCTCGTTGTTCTTTTGTTGCTACCTCTGAAAAAAATATGATATCCTCTCCTCGGCTACTTGGCAGTAATATATCGACTCCTCCAATGATCAAAATGCTCCTCTGATATTTCTCCTCGGAGGTGGAAGTATTTAACTTCTCATTGTCTTCATTCACGCGACTTGTATTCCCACATGAATCTTCATATGGATGAGGCATTTCTTCCACCTTCTTTCCATCTATCAACACCCCTCACTAACATGAACTCTCAACTGAGGTAATTTATTCTCCCTTTCCCACCCAACAAATTGGGATGTCTCCTCTTCCCTCCTGGAAGTTTATGAGATCAACTGATCCCTTCTCATTTCCCACCTGTCAATCTATGAGACCTTTGCCAAATCTCTTTCCCTCGTCACTGAGGTTTTCAACATGTCTCAACCACCTTTTTAACATCGGTTGTTGCCTTCTGGCCAACAACTTCTGAACATGCCACTTGGTTTTCCTTTTCAAAGGCCACTCATACCTCCAATGTACCTTTGCCTCCTGCTGCATATTCAATGCTAGATTCTCCATTTCTGCTCGTATTTCACTGAGCTCCTTGTCCATTTCTGCTTTTCTCTTCTGCGAGCAGTCTTCTCTTTCACCACCCTTATGGCCTTCAGTAGCCATGTTTCTTCACCTTTAGCCCACCTGGCTGTCTACCATCTGTTTCACACCTTGCAACTGTCTCTACAGAGCATCACACTTTGTCTCCCTTCACCTATTGTCTACAAGCGAATTCAAGCTCTGATACCACTCTAGTATCAAAGTATCTCCTTTCACCGTCTCTCCTTTGCCTACGATCTACAGATAAAATTGTGGCTCTGATACTACTCTGGTATCATAGTATCTCCTTTCACCATCTCTCATTTTCCTACAATCTACAGACAAAATCATGGCTCTGTTACCACTCTGACGCAGAACCCCCCCCCCTCTCCTTCACTTCTCTCCTCGAGGGCTAATCGACCTCTTGATCTAGGATCATTCAGTCACTTGATTCGAATTGACTCTTTGGTTCCCTACTGGAACCCATTGCAAATTCTCCCAGGTCCCTCTTTCTCCAAAGTACAGGTCCTATCAGTCATGCCGCTCCTCCTTGGCCCCTTTGGAGAAATTTAACCATTGGCGCTAGCTCACTATGCTAGGCCCCTTCTCCCATATGAACTCAGGATGTGTCCCAGGGATAAACCCTGAAAGGTGATTCATCCTTTTGAACCACCACCAACTCCAAATTCCCCGAACTCCGAATCGACGAACACAAATGGGTGCAAGGATCAACGGTCCCCATCACTTCCACAGTCAACGATTGTGATCGTTTTCAGACTTTGGCCTTTGGGAGTCTTTCCACATTGCTCTCCCATTTTATTTCAGAGAACCACTTCTTCGAAATGTGTGGATCTCCTCCACGTGTCCTTATAGATCTAACGGTTCATACTCACTATGCTCTTTGCGACTTCACAAAGATTCCTCCTTTCTCTATGCAAGTATTCCATAACTCTATCTCTCGGATCTTCTGATCTCCTGCCCTATCCTTCCCTTACGATGGGTGGTTCCACTTGGCTTCGGGACTTTGGAAAGTCCTTACTCCTTGTGCACACTTAGAAATTTTCTATCCGAGACTTGGACTGTTCTCGGCCTTTTTGCACTCTTTGCGGAAATATGAGCTTTTTCTTAGCTCAAAACTCTAAGGTTCCCGACTCTCTTGTGTCCCTGAAAGTAATTTTTGGTTCTCTCTTGGCAACTAGACGCTCTTTCTCTTGAGATTGTAATATGAACTTAATTTTTCTTTGGCGCACTCCTTGCGCTCGATTAAGCTTTTAGACAGTTTCTCACAACACTTGTCTAAGTTCTGGCATGGTGTGCTCCTTGCACAGGTCTTATTCGTTGAATGAATCCTTTAGGTTTTTCCAAGGAAACTCCTTACTTCCACTCAATGCACACTTGCAAAGTTTTCTTCCCTTAGAGTGTTCAACAAGTTTGGTTTTTCCTCAATATCTCCAACACTCCAGAATGTGTTGGTCCTGTGCGCGCTTTCACCCACTCAATGCCCTCCTGGCATAGTCTTACAGAGAACTCAGTAACTTTGTGCTATGCTTCCTACTGCGTAGGATTTCCACCAAGGTATTCAACAACATTGAAGTTCTCCCTTGAGTCTGTGAATTATTCTGGTGTGCCCTCCTGGCACGTTCTTCTCTTACTCTAAAGAGTTCAGACAAACACTCGTTGCGTCGGCTCACAAAGTTCAACTCTGTGTCTCAAACTCCTTACACTTAGCCTAAAGAACCCAGATATAATCCAATGAACTCACAGATATAGGATTCTATCTCTATCCCTGCAGATGAACTGTAGCATATACATATGCAACATAAACAAACATAAGTGACATTCATAAAGAAAACATCCATTACATAGGAATTAAAAATAGTGGAATCTGTTCCTTTCTATTAATGACAAAATGTCAATTACAATGTATGAGTCCAGACTGCAACTGAGTCTCGGCTCTCAATTCTCCTCCCTATCAACACAATCAACCCATGTGTTAACACCCTCTCAACAACCTATGGAACTTCTACTGGGCATACAATACAAGGATTTTTACATGAGGGGATCGATGAACTTTCCCTCCAAGCTACACTAGTGGTGTCTAATCACCATTCAAAATGCCTAACTAATGAGGAAGATTACAATGAGTGGAAATCTATCCCGAATCGGGTCTAGATCCTTCCTACCATCAACCACTTAAGGCAACCTCATCTACAACTTGTGTGAAAGCACAACTTGGCTCTTCCATCCTGACAACATTAATTTCCTTGATTACAATTTAAATTTCGAGGGAAAAATGAGAGGGTGACTCCTCTCCCTTCCTTGAATGCACACCAACGTGCTAACCAACTGGCGTGTGCTGAGGTGGAGCGATGCTCCTGCATTAGAAGAGGTAATAAACAAGAACATCCCATGAACATACTTTGATGGTGCCTTTTAGGGGACCCCTCCTAAGGGTGGAGCAGGATGAATATTATATATCTCTTCAAATCATAACATTTCATTCAAATCTAGAACTGGTCAAGAAACAAATAACTACTACAATTTGATGGCTCTCAAACTAGTTTTGAGGATGGCCCAAAAGTTTGGAGTATCTCAAATTCAATTTTTTGCTAAATCACTTCTTGTAATACAATGGATGCAAAAGGAAACAATCTTGAGGAATTTCACCTTATAGCCTTTGTTTGATGATGTATAGTCACTACTTATATCTTTCTCACACATCTCTTTGTCACACATATGTAAGGACAAGAACAAGATAGTGGATGTACTATCAAATGTTGGATTAGGAATGGTTCGTGGAACCTAGATTGTCTCAGAACTTTAGGATGGACACATTTCTAAATACACACATGAACCTTGGGTTTAATTTTTTTTATACTATTCCTTAATTTTGTATAAGTCAAAGATCATATGTAGGAAAATAGAACTTGAATGTTGTTAGTTTCTTGGTCTTTTTTTATGGAAGGATATATATGTAAGTCCTTTGCTACAATATATAGTTTATGTTTAAAGCATGCATGTGAGATGAACATTTATGTCATTGGCACTAAGAGCAAGTCTTATTTCCTTTAGCCTCTGATTATGTAATTTTGTTTATATTAATAAAATTATAGGATTTTTTCCTTGGAAAAAGAAATATTAAAGCTAAAAAAATATTAAAAAATAATATTTTACATTGTAAGATAAATGCATAACATCCTAAATTAATTAAAAATATATAATTAGATTAGAATCAAACTTTAAAAAAAATGGCATATAACAATTTTAATAATGTTTATAATGACAAATCTTATTTTTTTTTACTTTTAACAACAAAAAAGAAAATATTGAAAAAACAAGTAAAAACATCATTAAAGTAAAATAGACATTTTAAACAAAAATGAAAAAACAACATTTAGAAAAAAAAATTGATGCTTTATAACTAAGAAAATTCAAAATGTCAAAAAACTACCTCGGAAAGCAAAATGGGTGATTTTGGAGAACCACTTTTTGAAACAAGCATAAAATGGCTACTAAATGTGATCTCTAAAAAAATGAGAACTCTATAGAGTTATTGTCAAGTAGGTAGCTATGTTGATCTAGTTTCTAGAGAAAATGAGCTAAATTTGATAGCAAGAGATTCATTAAAAGGAGGGCCATAATTATTGTTACATCAACTAGCATGAGATAGGATCAAGAACTAATAATTGATTTGATGTCCTAGTCAGTAAATTTGAGAGAACATACCATTGAGTATGAATTTCTTATGTGCGAAATGAAAATTGAATGAAAGAGGGACCCTCTAATCAGTAACGAATAATGAAAGTCTCTATCAAAGGTGAGACATTCTTCCAATGATGAAAATGGGATCCAAGGTACAACACAAATCCTGTATGTGAATAGATGTCTTGACGTTGAATAGAGGAAACCACTTAGTTAACAACCATTGATGAATACCATCTACTAAAGAAATGAAACCTACCAATAATGAAATAAAGTCCCAAGGTGTTGTTGATCCTTAGGTATATCTCCCAGAGCAATGTGTTTTCGTTGAAATGAGTAAACCTACCAATGAAAAGGAAATGTTGGATCCTTCCATACTAGCATAAGATACGTACATTGAATATGAAAGTAAATAAAGAAGGACTTGACTCGGGGAATGGATGAAATAAATGATTAGAAAAAATGAGGAATGGACAACAAGGTTATCAATGTAGAACTTCGCTTGAACGATATCATGACAAAATAGATGACTTGGGTAATAAATGACACACAAGTGAGACTAATTATATAAACCATGAACATAGGAAGCATTGAGGTATAACTCTATAATGACTAGAAAAGGAACCAATTAGGAGGAGTTTGATTGAGAACTTGGTACAAATCCTAATTTAGCACTAATTCCCAATTGCAGAGATCATAGACTCAAAACATGTGCTTTGATTGTAGGTGATGTAAATGAATTCCACGCTTCATAAATTGATAATAAGATCTTAATTCTTTTTCCCCTCTCTCTTTTTAAAAACAATTGATTATTTTTGTATTTTTCAATTTATAAAATCTTGAAATGGGATAAAATAATGCTAAAATATAGTGGAGGAAACAAGTGTCATAGGGAAAGCATCTAAGTTACAAGTGCATCGAACATACATGTGCAAGAGATAAGTAAAATCTAGTGTGGATGTTGTGGATACTCATAAGCATGTCTCTGCTAGGGTAAATTCAAAGTGAAATAAAAAGTAGAACTAGTGAGTGATAGTAAAGAACTCAAAAGGTGGTGAGCCAAGAAAAGAAAAATACACTAGAGTGTTAAGCCAAACACTATGAGTTGTAACAAGAAAATCTATGAAATCAAACCATAAAATGGGAGCTTGATAGGTATGGCTAGAAAAATATGAGTG
>JZKD02S0314609.1:42927-61569 GCA_000966675.3 Picea glauca
TCTTACTCAAGCATTTTCGAATCTTGTTGGGCTAAGGAAAGATAGTCGGGAATATTTCCCTATGTTTATAGCCTCAAAATGTATTTCCCAATCCACAAGTATTAATTAAAAGGGCTTAGGCTGATTTTTTTAAATAAAAGATTATTTCAAAATATAACATTTTTATGTAATTTTTTGAATATAACAGATTGCAGAAAGTAAATGTGGAGATCAAAATAAAAAATACTAAGTCACAGATTAACACAGATGAGATAGAATAACAATCTCTTTATTTCATTCCAAGAAATCAAAAGAATCGTTCTTTTTACAAAAATCCCTGTGGGGGCATGGACCAAGGTCAAACTTAGATATCCCCGATGAAAACCATACAAAATGACTCTGACAAGAGGTAACAAATGAACTTTAAAATCCAGATCATCTTGCCACAGACTGCTGCCCATTTGACTCTGCACAATATCCTTTATCAGTCATGAAACTCAATTTATAAACAGACAAGTCTACACAGACTATCAAATATAGATCAACACCTTTGAAAAAAGCATCTGAATGATATGGTTCAACTTTGAACCTTGTTGTCTACAATAATACCCTGTTGTCATAAAAGAGAATTAGGCTTTTAATGAATTGAAGAATGAATGAAAACTGAACCATCTCAATAAAACTCAAGAACAAACCTTAGTATGCTTTCTCCTTGTATTCTCCTTTTGTTCTTCCTTCTCATTTTTCTTTTATGCATTCCAAATTAGTTGAAGTAGTTCAACTACCTCATTTAGTTAAGTTAACTAAAACTCAGCTAACTTTTAGTTTAGGGGAATAATTAATAATAATAATAAAAGGTCTTTTTATTAAATAATAACTAGTAGGTGGGACCCCTTGTGACTCCCTTTTATTTCTTAACAAAAATAAACATAATTAGACAATCAATCAAACACATGCCTCCTTGTGGCTCCCATAATTATTTCCACAATTTGTAATTTAAATATAAGAGATATTTCAAATTATATCCAAACATGTAAATATCCACAATATGAAAAAATAGCTTGTTGTCCAAAACTTTCAGCAGTCCATTGTCCTCAATAAATCAATTATAACACAATCAAAAACCATATTTGCCACTTTGAGAGGCAATTTTTCCTTTGTTGTTGATGTCTCCTTTTGACTTCCCTGAATTAGGCTTAGGTTGGGTGGAACCTTGAGGGTTGATCTCACTAATGACATGGGAGCAGTCATCTCTCAAGTGCATATGGGATGATACTGATTTGGTTGAGTCACTTGAAGGAGAGAAGGGAGAAACAACAACTTTACCTTTGGCATGCACATGGTGGGCCTCGATTTTGAGTCTTTTTCTTGTGTGGGAGGACTATACAGGTGAGTGTGCAGGGGAAATATGAGCATTTTGGTTTACATGTGGAGTAGGAGGAGGTAATGATAAGTTTGTCTAGCCACGATGGTGGGAGACTGTTGGGTGAAAAATCTCATTCCATCCATCATTCTCGGGAACTTCAGGTTGCAAAGATATATGAGGAGGCACAGGGATACCAGGAACATTATGGGGCTGGAAGGGTGTTAACACAGGGGAAAACCCAAGTGATCCGTATTTTATGAGAATAATGAAATGACTACAGATTATTAACAGGTGCTTAACAAAAAATAACAAATATACAGTAAAAATGGTTTTCTATTCAATAAGAAAATAAGTTGAAACTGTAAAATGTAGTGGAAACAAGCTTGTTGGAATGGTGGAGCCTTATCTCTGAGAAGAGATGTGATGACTGAGCTCATTCACAAGAAGATGATTACAATGAGGCTCTGAAGGCATTTTTACAATAAACAGGAATGCCCAAAACCCTAGACATCCAAAAACCTAACCCTAGGAGATGAAGCGCCAAAAGTCATGTGGGCCTCGTATGGGTAAGTAAGTACATCAACTTCCCGGGGTCGTAACTTTTGCATACGATCTCCATTTTAGGTGTATGATAGACCATTGGAAAGGAATCGTTGAGGAAATTCATTTTGGGGGCTCAATCATGCCTTCGACTATCATTGAGAAGCTTGATCCCAAAAAACCTTCATTTAGGCCCTCAAAATGGCCCTGGAAGTTAAAACTGCTAAAAATAGTAAATTGCCAAAATTGCTAGACAACTGTTTTGAGCCAAATGGAAAAGGTGGGTGGCCACCAATATCCACATGGATCAATCCTCCCTCCTTAGGAAGCAATGGTATCCATTGCGTTGAGTTCCCCCATCAGATGAGGAAATTTCTGTTGAATTTGGCCCCAGGTGAGCCACGACTTGATAAAGATGGATCCTTTACTTTCGAGTGCCCTTAATCTATGTTTCCATAATCTAATCATTGGATGCATGTTGTATGCAGTCGGGGTTAAAATTTGTTGGTGTCAGTTGTTCTGCTACATCTGAGTTGTCCAATAATGGTGGGAAATAAGGGCGAAGGATATCCACGTTGAACACTGGGTGCAGACCAAGGAAAGGAGGAATGTTGAGCTCAAAATCATTATCCCCCACAACCTTTGTGATGGTTTACCACCCATAACAAAGTGGGAAAATATTCCAATGGGGTCTAGTAAGGCGTTCTTTCTATAAGTGCAACCAAACTTTGTCGCCCACCTGAAACTTATGTGGCACCTGCTGTTGATCATGGCGCTGCTTGTACTTGTCATTGGACTTCTGTAGGATATACTGAACTTGTTGGCGGATGTGTTGGATCCTCTCAATGAATCGGGTGGCTTTGTTAGGTTCAGTTGGAGCAGGAGATGAGTCGGTTGAGGTGACCGCAATGGGAAGTGAAACATCTATGGGACCCAATAGTTGGAATCCCAACCCCACCTGAAAGGGGTTGTGCCCAGTTGAGCTATATAGGGCACGATTGTAGATATGTTGGATGTAAGGAAGGCTATCATCCCATGTGCAAGGGTTATTTGAATTATACATGCGAAGGATATGCATAATCATTTGATTTACGACCTCAGTTTGGCCATTTGTTTGGGGGTGGAAAGTCGTGGATTTGGTGAGCTTGGTGTCCAACAGTGACCAGAGGCTCGACCAGAATGTGCTAAGAAATTAACTATCCCGATATGATACAATGGTTTGTGGGATTCCAAAATGTACCAAAACTCATTCAAAGAAGAGCTTGGCAGTGGCCTTTGTTGTGATGTTCTTCTTGCAGGCAACTAGAATCACCATCTTAGAAAAGCGATCAACAACCACAAAACCACAGTCATTTCCCTGCTTGGTGGATGAGAGGCCCAACATGTAGTCCATTTAGATGGATTCCCATGGGTTTTCAGGAGTAGGAAGAGGGGTGTAAAGGCCTTGTTTCTTAGTGGTCGGTTTGGCAATAACACAGGCAGTGCATGACCTGATATACTTGTTGACATCCCGTTGAAGTTTCAGCCAGTAGAAATGTTTTTGTAGCATCTCCACTATCTTTTCGATGCCAAAGTGTCCTGCCACCCGAATGTAGTGGGATTCCCATATCATCTTTGCTCACTTGCTTGATGGAACACATATGTGGCCTAGACGACACAAAATTCCATCCTGAAGATGGAAATTATCGACAACTTCATTTTCACTCAACATTTGGTAGGTGGTGACGAAGTTTGGGTCTGTCTCATAGAGTTGGGACCATCCAGAGGTCTCATGGCCGCATGATTCTAGCATCGTTGTGAGTGTTGCAACTGACATTCTGCTGAGGCAATCAACGACGTGATTGGTGCTTCTATTTTTATACTTGATGTTGAGGTGGAATTGTTGCAAGTATGTTGACCACTTTTGATGGTGATCATTCTGCAATTTTCCTTGTGTCTGCATGAACTACAGTGGCTTATGATCAGTGTGGATGAATGTTTGCTTCCCAAGAATGTAATGTCTCCACTGGTGGCAGGCTTGCACAATGGAGTACATTTCTTTGTCATGAGTAGGGTACTTACGGACAACATCTGATAGTGTCTCACTATGATAGGCCACGGGGTGGCCATGCTGAGTGAGAATGATGCCCACCGCATAGTCTGAAGCATTTGTCTCGATCTTAAAGGGTTGTTTCATGTTTGGTAGTGAAAGTATTGGGGTTGAGCACAAGCGCTACTTCAAATTGTCGAATGCTTGTTGTTGGGATTGACCCCACACAAATTTCACCTTACCACCACCCTTGGTTATTTGGCTGAGGATCCATGGAATATGGGAGAATCCCAACACGAGCCTGCGGTAGAAATTGGCAAGGCCCAAGAAGCTCCGAAGCTCAGTGAGTGTGGTTGGGGATGGCCAATCATGGATGACTTGGATCTTGGATGGATCCACATGTATGCCATGCTGATCAATTATGTAGCCTAGGTAATGGACCCTGTCCATGTCGAAGGAGAATTTTTCCAAGTTGGCATATAGCTTGTGCTGCCGCAGGGTGTGCAAAACCTACTAAATATGTTGCAAGTGTTCGGCCCAAGTCTTGTTGTAAATGAGAATGTCATCCAAATACACCACTACAAAAGTATCGGTGAATGGTCGCATGATATCGTCCATCATCCTCTTGAAAGTGGCTGGAGAATTTTTCAAACCAAAGGGCATGACCAACCATTCAAAAAGGCCTTCCTTTGACTTGAAGGTGATTTTCCATACATATGTCTGTTCTGTCGGGACCTGGTGGTAACCAGACTTTAGATCAATATTACTGAAGTATTTGGCCCCCGTGAGTTGATCAAGGAGGTTGTCGATTCGAGGAATCGGGTGCCAATTTCTGACTGTGATTTTATTCAAATCTCGATAATCAATGCAGAGTCGTCAGGTTTCATCTTTCTTCTGTACTAAAACGATTGGGCTCCAGCAAGGTGATGAGCTGGGACAGATGTGCCCCTTGTGGAGTAGTTCTTGTATTTTTCACTTGATCTCCCCATTCTCTAACAGAGAGTGGTGATAGACTGGCCCATTGGGAAGTAGTGCACCAGACGTCATATCGATGGGGTGCTTGACCTGGCAGTGCAGAGGTACCTCGGTAGGTGAGGAGAAGATATCCGAGTATTCTTTTACGACCTTATATACTTGCTTCTTATGTGTGGAGAGGTCGGTTGCAGAGACCCTAGATGTGGCTATGATCTTTCGCTTATTCTGAGAGCGAATCATGAAGAAGACAAACCTCCCTGTCTGAGAGATGACCTTCCTGCATTGCTTAACAAAGATCAAGGAAATATCACTAGGTGGGACTGCCTCAGGTATCCTATACAATTTCCTGTTCAAAGTAATAATAACACTACAAGGCCTAAAATCATATACAACATAACGTTTCCATAAATAAGGTTGGCCCAAAATAACATCACAAACTTCGAGAGGAGCAACATCACACAATACCTTGTCTTTGAAGGGCTTGATGTCATACGACAGTCGACACTATTGGTTGACACATAAATCGCTTCCTTGGTGGAGCCATCCAATGGTGTAGGGTTGTGGGTGCGGCGTCGTCAGCAGGGCCAACCGCTTGACAACCTTTGCTGAGATTAGATTCTTCTGGCTATCTCTATCAACGATGAAGTGCAGCGGGGTTCCTTTTACCCACATTTTTGAATGGAAGAGGTGTTCTCCTTCTTCTAGCTCATCTGGTTCACCAGGCTGGAGCTTGGTGGTAGCAGCGATGGCACTGAGTTCCACATCAATGATCCGTCTTCCCCTTTCTGGTTCTGGCTCATAATCTGAAGCCACATTTGATTCAAAGGCTTTCACTTTGGCCACCAACGACTACTTTGAGCAGTAGTCAATAGTGTTATGCCAAGGGATCTTATGGAAGTCACACCACTTCCTGGTATCTTTCTTTGTCTTTTCGATGTCCTTATTTGCTTGCGACTTGGATTGGCTGTCCCGATACTGTCCATATTTTCTCTGTCCTTTGTTCTGTGGGTTGGGGCCACCCTTTCTTGGCTTTTGTTGTGAGGGGTTCCCAGGCCCAAATTGTCACGTCTTTTGTTTGAGCTTCTGCTCGATTTTGACGACATATCAGTAGGCCACGCCTAAGGATGAGATGCCTAGAAATTACATTTCAGTCTGGATGTATCTATGTAGATCCCTACGATACTTGAGCACCAGATGTCACTCTAAATATTTGATACCCAACTTGGTGCGTAAGGTATGAAAGATATTTGTAAAATCTGGCACTGCTTGGTCTCTTTCTTGCCGCAGTGCGGTCCATTTGGTATACAAGTCATCATAAATCCGACAAGGTAGTATTGTTCCTTAATAACATCCCTGAAGGATTCCCAGGTGGTCGTGACTATAAATAATGAGGGTTCCTTTGTTTCCTTTTTCTCACAGAAAGTTTCCCACCAATGTTTGACATGGGGAACAACTTTGAGGATCACAAAAGTAATCTTTTCTCTATTTGAAAAGTTATGGACAAAAAAATACCCTTCTAGTAGATTCAACCACTTGTCTATAGCATATGCATCTATATGACCTTCAAATATAGGAATATCAAAGTTTAGTTGTACCTTGAAGGGGGCGGTGCCTTCGCTCGAAGAAGATGTGTTGCCTGTTGGTAGTCGCCGAAGGATTTGCGCAAAACTATCCATAATTTCGTTCCTTTGTTGCGTGAGGGATTCCTTAATCAACAGTTTGAAAGGATCTCCTGTCCCATTATATTTATTTTCTCCTGCCATGAGAGGTCGCTTGGGCGTGCGAGAGATTTTTTCCTCAAGAGAAACAAGCTCGAGATCCAATTCTTTGTACTCTGACCTTGTTGGAGACATGCATTAAGATGACAAGGAGAAGACCACTCTGATACCACTGATCTAGATTTTATGAGAAGAATGAAATGAATACAAATTATTAACAGGTGCTTAACACAAAATAACAGAGATACAGTAAAACTGGTTTTCTATTCAATAAGGAAATAAGTTGAAACTGTAAAATGAAGCGGAAACAAACTTGTTGGAATGGTGGCGGCTTATCTCTAAGAGGAGATGTGACGATTGTTCTCATTCGAAAGAAGATCATTACAATGAGGCTCTGAAGGAATTTTTACAATAAAAAGGAATTCCAAAAACCATATACATCCAAAAACATAACCGTAGGAGATGAAGCGCCAAAAGTCATGTGGGCCCTGTCTGGGTAAGTAAGTACATCAACTTCTCGGGGTCGTAACTTTTGCATACAATATCCGTTTTAGGCGTTTGATAGCCTGTTGGAAAGGTATCATTGAGGATATTTGTTTTAGGGGTTCAATAATGCCTTTGTATAACATTGATAATCTCTATCCTGAAAAACCTTCATTTAGGCCCTCAAAATGTCCCCAGAAGTTAAAACTGCTAAAACTAGTAAATTGCCAAAATTGCCAGACAACTGTTTTGAGCCAGTTGGAAAAGGTGGGTGGCCATTGATATCCACCTGGATCACCAGGGTTCAGCTCCAAGAGTTCACCAACAAGCCCTAATTACTATCCCTTTCGGCAACACCTGCGAGGCAGATGCAATCTCACCCGAAGTAGCTATAGGGGGTTGCAGGAGACATGTGTCTACAACCAGACGGAATGAAAAATGGATTCAAAGAAACTACACACAACAACCTAGTATTATTTATCTTCCTTAGGCCTACTGCGCAATTTATATCTTAGATCTAACACAATAACATAATAGTAGCATATCAAATGATGAAGAACTCAACATCAATCACACATAACACATGATATACATGGTTCACCCTCTCTTTAGGGCTACATCCACAGAACTATGCTTTATAATATATTAATATGGAAGCATACAGTTCTTATCTGTGCTCTTTAGCCAATGGATCTCTCTCTCTCTCTCTTTCTCTCTCTCCCCTCCCTACACACCCAGCTATAGGGTTGATCTTCGCACCCAACTGAAGATCTTACAATACAGAAGGCCCTCACACCAACACTTATCTCTCAACAACAATCACTCATCATAAAATAATCTCTTATCACCCATCCCAGGTCCTCTTGACCATTATTTATACATTACAATATCTCACCGACAACCTTAGGCCAAAATCTAGGTGTCCAAAACATTAGATACCAAAACCCTAGGTGTTTGAAACCCTAGGTCAACTTGACCCGCATTTTCAGGGCTTCGCCAGCCTGTCTTTCCTTCCTTCTCGCTTGGTTCTCTAAAGCATCCAACAATGGATTTTTCTACTTGCTAAGTTGTCCATCCTCGATCTCCTTGTCCAACGACTTACTTTCTCTTGCTTCGCATCGTCTTTTATGCTCTTCTTCTCACTTCGATCCAGTATCAGTCACTGTGTCTTCCACGTAGTTCACATTCCATATTTTCTTCCTTAATATTCACTTAATTCCATACCCAAGGGCCAATAGCCCCCCAACACTCACTTGTGACTCGTCCCGAGGCACTTCAGATCTGATCCTTCTAATTTTCTTCGACTTCAGGTTGGCCGGAGCAACTTGTTCTTTCTGCTCTTTCCTCCCTTTCTTCCTTGTGCAAACTTCCTTTTCTGTGTCTGGTACCTATTTTCAACTACACCTTGTACATGGACCCTTTTCCTTATGCCTTTAGTGAGAGTTGCGAGGTAGCTGGTTGTCATAGTATAGTTTCAACCGACTCTCGTTCACTAACCCTTCCTTCAATTCTCCACTCAAGGTATTCAACTACACATCTCCTTCTGTGACGTAGACAACCTCATATGGCCCAAGCCAATCCATCTTGAACTTTCCTGGATGCTTCATGAACTTACTGTCATATACCAGAACCAAATCGCCTTGCTTAAATGCCTTCTTCTTGATGTGTCTGTCATGGTAGGATTTTTCTCTTTCCTTCTGTACCTGCTGATGGAATCTTGCAATAAATCTATCTTCTTCTAGTTCAACCAACTGCGTGAGCCTCTCTTGAACAACGCCATTATCATCCATATCTGTGAAGGTTGTGATTCTTAATATTGGGACCAAATATTCCACTGGGACAATGACTTCTAGACCATAAACCAACTTAAATGGGGTATGCATTGTAAGCTTCTTGCAAGTGGTTCTATAGGCCCATACTACTGCTAGTACTCTTAAATCCCAGTAATCCCTGTTCACACTGAAAATATTCGTCAGCGTTGTCTCCAAAATCTTGTTGAATGCTTCAACTGTCTTGTTTTCTTGTGGATGGTAGGGTGTGGTCTTCTGATGATGGACTGCAAATTCCTTAGTCAAGGCTTCAACGGTCTTATTGATGAAATGTGTGCCTTGATCTCTCATAAGGATCTTCAGGCATCCAAACCTGGTTATGATGTCATCAAATATGAAGTGCGCAGCTATAGTTGCAATACAATCCTTAAATTATCTTCCTTCAACCCATCTGGTCAAGTACTTTGTCACATAGATTATGTATCTTTCTCCTGTGTGCTTCCCTGGTGGGTTTATAGGTACCACGAAATCAATGTCCCATTTCTCAAATGTTTGTAGGGTCAGCTGCAGTACTAATGACATTTCATCTCTTTTGGACGGTTTCCCAACTCTTTGGCATACATCACATAATCTGTAATAGTCCTTAGCATCTCTGTGTAAGGTAGGCCACCAAAGGCCAGCTCTAAGAACCTTCCGCGCTATTGATTTCCCTGCATAGTTTCCTTCTGCGATGCCTTCATGAGCTTCTATGAGGATCAACGGTCGCTCTACCTCCATAACACACCTCCTAAATATCTCATTAGGTCCCATCTTGTATAGCTATCCAACTATAAGTGAAAAGTCTGCAACACGCACTACCAACTACTTCTTCTGGGTGACTGCATATCCACTCAGTGCCATTCCTGTTGACAGGAACTGTACTATCTCCACGAAGTGATCATCAATCTTTCTAATGGCCAACAACTGTGCATCCGATAGTGTATCCTCTAAACTAGTGGAAACATCCCAATAATCTCCAACATTTGCAAGCTTCGGTGTTTTCTCTATTCCAATATTGACTTTCTTGATCTTGATTAGTTGTCCAATGAAAGGTAGTTCAACTTATGGTCCTTCTATGTCTCTCTGTACTTCAATTTTGGCGATGTTAACCTTCCTAGGATCATCATCTTTTTAAACATTGATATTGTAATAGCCTTGCAGTTTTTGGAAAGGCACAGTCCATTCGTCCTCTTCTTGTTCCAAAGGGAGGCTAGGTGCCTCCTCAAATACTTTATTTCTTACGATATGTAACGCTTGATCCACTGTAGGATATTGGATTTCAAATAAAAAGGTAGTTACAAAGTTATGAGTCATACCTTTCCAATCTGTAGTGACGAGGCACAATTCTGTTTGCAGGTACCAATTGATAGGGGCTGTGTCCAGTGTGTTGATGAATTTGTGCACCCATTGCTCTTGAGGAATTCCTCTCCAGTCTTCCTCGCAACATCACACATGGTCCTTCGGACAACTTCGACCTGTGTACCTAACTTCGCAGATTTCTACTTTCTCTAAAAACCGTGTTGTCATCAAAGTGCGACATTGTACCCATTCTGTAATGTTGTTTTTGTGTGTCCCCTACCATCCTCCTGGAGTTTCTTTCAGGGCCTCATCCATTGCCAACAATATTTTTTATATTGGTACAATTTCTTCAAATTCCAACAAGAATTTTTCTAAATGATTTAGACCATCAAAAGTGGGCAAGTTACTTACTGTTGTGCCGATCCAACAAACTTCTTTGGTTAATCTAGAACATCTCCTTGTAGGTACTTTGTACATTTTATTCTACCATTTTTCTAGTGCTTCTTCTAAATCTGATGAACATGCGTTGTCACTTCACCAACTTAGGTTCCCATCCACTATAGGATTAATGTAATCATGATGTCTGGCTGCTAATTTGTATATGTTTTCTAGTTCATATGTGTGGTCTTATTCCCTGATGGGTTTTGTGTATCTCTGAACTTCATCGGGATCCAAAGGTGCAATGACCCTAAGGCCATCTCCTTCAAACGTCATTATTCTTTTCTTTAAATCAACCACAATGGAATTATTGAAATCCCAATCAATTCCTAACAGCGCAGGGTAAGGACAACTATCATCAACTATCTCAATCACCTCAAAGTCTGAAAACGTCCTTACTCCGTCGATGTCCACTGGGACATGTTCCAATATTCCAAAGGCGATTACAACTTGCTGATTAGACATCCTAATCCTGATAGGGGAGTAGATCAACTTAGGTTTTCCCATCAGTGCCCAGGTCAGCTTTGTCATGACATTGACTTCCGACCCTAAGTCGAGGACTACATAGTCTATATCATACTCTCTAATTTGAGCATTCAGGTGTAGTTCCTTATTTTTCCTTCTCTTTTTAGAGACTTGGTGTAATACTCTATTCAGAAAGGGATCTATCTTTCCTAAATCGTACTGTTTGATTAAATTTTGTAGCTCTTGTACAACAGTTTCATCCTGAATCAATGTAATACAAGTATGTAAGAATTCCATGAGCTTTCTTACCTCTTTTCCTTATCTTGGTAGATCAGACTGGTTGAATGCCAGAGGCATTCCACATTCTCTTACTTCTGATCATGTCTTCGATGAAGAACCTTGGTCTCTCCCGAATTCTTTTCTTGCCTCCTCAAATATTTGTTTTTCTTTCTTTACATCAAAAACTTGTGTCTTCTCTATAGATTTCTTGACTCCTGATTCTTCTGTAGTATTTCCTTAGGTCACTCTATCTTATCCTGTAACAATGCCTCCTCTAGTGATAAAAATGACTCTAGGGTCCTCTCCACGAGGTTCAAATTATATCATTTTCACTTGCGGGTTCTGTTGAGGTCCTCGTCTCTCCTCAAGTTTGTCTAGCAACATATGACAATCTTCGATAACATGTTTGAATGAGCTGCAATAGCTACAAGTGGTACAAGGGTTCTGACAATCCCTTGCTAAGTGTCTTGGCTACGCAGTTGTAACATATGATCTATCCTCGACCTCGACCCATACCTCCTCCTCTGAATCCACTGCGAGGGTTGAAGTTTCCTCTTCCTGGGGAATTATACTGCGTAGTATTTCCTTCTTGCTGTACTTCAAATTGAATTTTGTATATATCCCTTGACCTTTCGTGCATGAGGTCGTAAGCCCTATGATCCCTGTCATTGTGTCCTACCGACTTATAAAATGTGCAATACATATTTGTGGGTGTCTTGACATATTTTTGTAGATAGTAACATTCACCAGGGCGATGTCGATTTCTACATACCTTGCACTAGGGTAGGGTAAATGATTCAAAGGGTTTAGAGCTCTAGAGGCCAAGTATTCATGAAATAAGGGAGAGTGTTCCTTGTCATGGCCTTCTAATTTTCATCTGATACACTATATGTCTTCTCTTTTATCTTTTCCCTTGCCTTTTTTCATATCTTCGACCTGTAGAGATAAGCTAGTCAGCTGACTCAAGATTTGACTCATACTTGAGCTAGATTCTCCCATAGGGGTTGATTCTAACTTCATGGTGATATCCAGCGCCTCAGCCTACGAAGCAATATTCTGTTGCATCAGAGGAACTCTGATGTGTGATAAGAGAGAAACAATGAACCATTCCTTGTTCTACTCATCTGGGATCTGAAAACTCAAATGGCATGTCAAGGTCTTAAATCTTTAATCAAACTCCCACATAGGTTGAGTTATTCTCTGCTTGATTTCTTTTATCTTTGTAATGCACTGTGACTCTGACTTAGGTTTCTTGAATTCAACAATTAGCACAGTCTTAATGACATTCAATGGCTTCGGTTCAGTTCCTTGGACAAATTTCATGTACCATCTCAGCACGCGATCTCTCAGGGTAATACTAAACTGATCTCATTTAACAGCTTCGTTGACGATATTTTTAATACTCCACACAGCTTCACATAGAAACCAGTGATGATCATGATCTTTAGATCCATCTCCTCTAAAGGTGGGTAACCTCATCTCATATACCATAGGTCTTCTTAGGTTTCCTGACTGAGTATGTGGTGGAATGTTAGTGACAGTGCTCAGAGCGCTTTGGTGACTCTGATTACTTTGATTTCTTAATGCCACTGAAACAACAGGAGGAATAATAGTACTTACTTCAATAGTTGACGTGGTTCCTAAAGTTTCTGGATTTTCCCACCGAGGTTCTTCATCTTCCCCCTCCTCTACCCTAGTGGATTCTAAATTCTCTTCATCTGTCAGATCCACTTCTTCTCCACTATAGAAACCCTCATCCCCGTAGTTCTTCTTAAACAGGTTTTCAAGAGGGACTTCTCTGAATTATCTCCCACTGCGTGTATGCCCAACCTTTGTGTCGCTGTCGCTGTTCAAGTTCTTGAACATTATCCTTTTCCAACACGACCAACTACTGTATCTTCAAGACATTCTTCTCATGCAATAACATCTTTATATTCAACTTCAAAAAGTTTAGAAATTTTCCTCTGGGTTCCTTAAAGAAATACCTCTTAGCTTGGCTATATGACTCTACTCTGTCAACAAAAAACTTAGTGATATACCCTCCAATGGTACTATCGAACCAATGATCTACTGCTCTTGACATGGCGTTATCAAATATCTTGACCGTCTTGATCAACGACGATGCCCAAATCACAGGCAGTCTAGATCTGATCTCAAATTGGGTGTCTGCTAACCTAGCTAGCCACTCGTATAACTCTTGATGAATTCCTCCAAAAAAAATCTCATGTATATCAGTAAATATATATCTTCCTAACCAATCCTCTGTACTAAGACTAGGGTTCTTGTTTTGGGCTTCAACGAATTCCTTTCCTTGATCCTCTACCCACTTATGAATCTCTATATTCGATGGAAACCACCTTGACATTCCCTCAAGAATATTCCTGTCCTGACAACAGAACCATTTGTTGGCACAGGGGTAGACCCAGGGTTCGGCTCCAAGAGCGCACCAACAAGCCCTAACTACTGGCCCTTTCGACAACACTTGCGAGGAATATGTAGTCTCACCTGAAGTAGCTATAGGGGATTGCAGGACATAGGTGTCTGCAACTAGAGGGAATGCAAAATGGATTCAAATCAACTACACACATCAACCTAGTATTGTTTATCTTCCTTAGGCCTATTGCGTAAGTTATATCTCAGATCTAACACAATAACATAATAGAAGCATATCAAATGATGAAGAACCCATAATCTATCACACATAACACACAATATACATGGTTCACCCTCTCTCTAGGGCTACATCCATAGAACTGTGATTTATAATATATTAAGATGGAAGCATATAGTTCTTATCTGCACTCTTTATCCAACATATCTCTCTCTCTCCCTTTCTCTCTCTCCCCTCCTTGTGCACCCAACTGTAGGGTTGATCTTTGCACCCAGCTGAAGATCTTACAATATAGAAGGCCCTCACACCAACACTTCTCTCTCAACAACAATCACTCATCATAACATAATCTCTTCTCACCCATCCCAGGTCCTCTTGGCCTTTATTTATACATTACAATAGCTAATCGACAACCTTAGTCCAAAACCTAGGTGTCCAAAACCCTAGATACCAAAACCCTAGGTGTCTAAAACCCTAGTTCAACTTGACCCACGTTTTCAGGGCTTCACTAGCTTGTCTTTCCTTCCTTCTCGCGTGGTTCTCCAAAGCATCCAACGATGGATTTTTCTGCTTGTTGATTTGTCCATCCTCGATCTCCTTGTCCAACAACTTGCTTTCTCTTGCTTCACACCATCTTTTCTTCTCTTCTTCTCACTTCGACCCAGTATCAGTCACTGTGTCTTCCGTGTAGTTCACATTTTGTCTTTTCTGCGTTAATCTTCACTTACTTCCATACCCAAGGGCCAAAAAAGGGAGGCCTCTCTGTTCTAGGATGGACTATCCCTTTTCCTATCCAATTGAAAAATCTAGCTTGAAAGAGTTGGTTTAACTCTTGAGAATCGACATCAAAATGTATTGAGAATCTGGGCCTTCTAGGCCCTCTGTTCTAGTTTCCTCTACCCCTATTGTTTCAACCATTACTTCCTCTGCTGAAGAAGCTCATCTTGTATGCAACAATTATTAGCAACTAGATCTTAACAAACCATACATGACATTCTCTTAATATGAAACAAAGTTTGGCTCAGAAATTAACATAAGACCCATGCAATCCAATCCATAAAATTTATTTAATAATTTTCACATGAGCAGGGGGTGAAATAAGGTTCATGGGATATCTGGGGGGATTGTAATAAGAAAAAAAGTGATATCATGATAGGGAGTAAGAACACAATTACTGCTCGACAATTCATTAAATAACCGACTATGCAAACAATACCAAAACATATCAGCTTCCATCTATCTCTGTGTCATTTTTTATCATTTTTAGACACAGTTTTAATTTAATTTTAGTGAACAGGGCATGCAAAATAAATTTGGGATCGCAAGGGGATTTATAATGAGTGAAAAAGTGAGAAAATGAGAGGCAATTATATGGATATTGTTCATAAAATAAATTAAATCAATCAACTATCATAACTTTGTTTCAAATTTAATCCAAAGAGCATCCACTTCCAAGACCAAAAACATTTAATTGTTCCTCAATTGCATACATATTGCTTGTTGTCTTCAATAAAACTATTTAATTTCCCAGAAATATTTAATCTATACCAATCTGTGCATTTATATAATGACTATGCAAACATTTCCAATTCCACAGTACTGCATGCTTTAATGTTGATCTCTCCTTTTAAAAACAACCATAATATGCACATTGATTCCATTTTTCATATCGAATATCCATCCTTGGAAATCAAATAATAATAGAACCATGATTAACAATCAATAATAAATTGTTATCAAACAAAAATCGGGCCCGATTTAATCACACACAAGTTCTTTTTTTAAATCTAGATAGAACCAAAGAACGTTTAATGAATCTATCATACACACAGGTCTTCGACAATGTAATTGACATAATATTGATTTGACAACAACAGTCAACCCAAAAAATGTAACCCTGATCTTGATCTCCGTGTGAATTAATATGTATAGACTTCCTTTTAAAACAATCATAATATGCATGGTGATTCCCATAAGATGTATGAAGAGAACAAAACGATATTGATACACATGTATCTGTTCAAACGATATTTTTTTTCAAACAAATTCATCACAGAGAGGAAAGACAAAGATTCGACCAAGAGATGGTTTTTGAAGTGAGAGAGAACGTTCCCTTTGTAATTACCATAATCATCAAACTGGTAATAAAAAATCTTGATCGACCCCAAAAGGTGCTAGAGCAAGGTAGAAGCAAGTCAGACTCCAAGTCGGGCTCTTTAGAATTTAAATGCAGAGAGGTAACAAAAGTCTGCTTAACTTTAGAAAACATAGATATCTCATAGTCGTTTACATCCTCAAGAATTTACCACTGAGAAAAAACCACAGACCACAAATAGAATATTGGAAGAACATAGAGCCATTCTCTTTAAAAACACCACAGTCCTTCAACTTATAACCCCAAGATCTTGACAGAACCATAAGAGAATGCTCGAGTGGAAAATAAGGAAATTCAAGCTAGCAACCCAGGCACACACAGATGCCTCTAAAAAATTATTTCAGAGAGGAAATGAGGGTTAATTTAAGAAATGAAGGATACTTGAAAACACAGAGAGACCATGTCTCTTTCCAACACCCAGGAGGTCGATAAGTTTCGAAAAAAATTGATAGTGAGGCCTCATGATATAGAAATTGTCATTATAGCAGAGATGAGAGGAGCAGGTGTGAAAAATATTCATGAAAATAATTCCAAAAGGAAACTTGTATCCATTCGATACATACCCAGGCCTCTATTAAACATTCTAGGAAAAACAAGATTGGACTGTGGAAATATTTCGGTGAAATGACAGTAAAGAAAAAGACATACAAACAATAGCTCAGAGCTTAGCCAAAATAACCACACCACTATCGACAGTTGCATTGCAACTTGGATAAAGAATCACAAAAATGATCGAGAGGAAAATGGGTTGACAACAAATGATACATAGACTGGTGGTTAAAACCCCTCAACAATAAAACCTAGATCTCATTGCACCACTGTTACCATTTTCCATAGAGAATCATCATAAAAACCAATTCGAATGAGTTAATAACCAATGTGCATACTTTACAATCAATAACACCCATTACTTCGCTTACAAATGCCAACATTTCACAGTAATCATAGAGAACCCATAACACAATATTGACACTCAGTCGGAAACTCAAGAAAACACATAACCCATGCAATCATGAGCCACCATTTGATTCATAATACAGAGAGTCCATCATGGATGGAAATAAAATACCATTCCTATGAGAAAATCACTGCAATGACGAGTTTGTTGAGTTTTCCCATTCCAAACCTGAAATCGTGGAGCTTCCACAACCAACAGAGCAACAATGCAACTATGCTAGGGTGACGTGATCGAGGGTGGTTTGGAGTTATGTGCAGTCAATGCACATCGCTTCCTTACCTGGCCCTATTCAATTCCATGTACACGCTAGCCCATTCACATAACATCCACCATTAAAATCAAACCATATCCAATCTAAAATTCAATGCCATATCCTTTGTATAGATTCAATACCATATATATTGTATAGTGCACCACCCGAAATATATCCTAACTATACGTTAACCTTATGTCATAACTTCAACAATAATAATATGTTAACATTACCATTTGTGCTTCCATATCACTCTTTAACAAAGTGAATAGTATAACAACTAGGTCCACCATTTCACATTTGTCACAAGGTTTATATGTAGTCTTTTTTCCATAGCTCTAGAACTTATACATAGTTTTTTTCTTTTGTTTTGATCAAGCTCCCATTTATTATCTTTTGCATAAATCATACATGGATTAGTAATCAACATAACATAGCACCTGTAAACAACATAATCCTCATACCCATGGAACTACCTTGGATCGCAAGTAAATTTCAATAGCATTTAGCAACAATGCATCAACCACCCATTTTTTATTATATCAAATGAAACCAAGACTGCATCATCGATTGTATAGGACTGTGTAGGCAACATCATAACAACAACAACATATAAGCATAACATATCTATTTTTGCGCCTCTAGTCTACAAGGGGGTCCCACCTACTAGTTAAATATTATTATCATAAATAAATAATAACACTTAACAATCCTTTGCGGGAAGAATTCATCGTTGCGATTTTAATCGTCAACATGTGTGTCATTTTTTCAATTGAATTAGTTTCCTAGAATACTATACTTGGTATAATATTTGAATCCTTAAAAAATACCATGGTTTTCACTCTACTGGACTTGAGTTGTGGAAGCAGAATGGAAAACATTGAGGGTGTTACTTCTTTGCTTGGTTATAGGTGTAGATGGATGTACTCGTCTATCACCTCCTCTTTATCCTTCTCCCTCATGATGGTTGTCCATATAAAATTTTACCTAGGGAAGCTACTAAGTTCATGGCTTCCATTTCTGTAAACTATTCCACACCAACCACCCTTTTCCCTATAGAGCCACTCGAATTTATTGAATTTTCATTTGTATTAGGATGTGCTGGTGGAAAAATTTTCATTTTTATCTCTTCGATAGTCACCCCCTCATATAATACTTCCTACTCATGCTCTTTGTTAAGCCCTAATATTGGCTCATTACCCCTTAATTGGGGCATATTAGATTAGTAATGCTATTTTATTTATGTCGACTTTAGGCCATTAGTTGTAATTTAGATTAGTAATGTT
>JZKD02S0314609.1:79047-90324 GCA_000966675.3 Picea glauca
TGTTGTATCTACATGTGCATTTTCCTTCATGTCCAAATACCTTCATCAATCTTGTGGTCCAAAACCCATGACTAGGGTTGACATCAATGACAACAACCAATCTTCCAACAATATACTTATTCCTTTAGATTTCCATTGAGAAAGGATGACTTGACATCCATTTGATAGACTTTGTAGTTATTGAAACACACAAATTCCAAAAACATTTTTATAGCTTCTACTCTTTCAATCGGGGAAAAGGTTTCTTAGAAATAAACACCTTCAACTTGAGCATAGCCTTTACAAACCATTCTTTCTTTATTTCTTATTACTTTCTCATATTCATTCAACTTCTTCCTGAAAACCCACTTAGTGCCAATCACATTTTCATCTTTTGTCCTTGGAACAAGTTCCCATGTCTTATTCTTCTCAATTTGATTTAGCTCTTCTTCCATAGAATTAATATAATGATTATATTTTCTAGCTTATGTAAATATCTTAAGCTCTATTTTATATAGCAAGGAGAATTTTTCATGTTTTGGTGCACTTTCTAGTCTTCTTCTAGTATGAACTCATGTATCTTTATTACCAAGAATTAGATTTTGTGAATGATCCTTTTGGATAAATCTACATGGTTTCTTTGTATCTTGATGTTATTCTTCTTGTTATTATTTGTAGCTCGTCTCTTCTAGATGTTCATGTGAATTCTCCTTTTGAGGCCTTGGTTCATCCACTTTTACATTTGCACGTTCTACAATTTTGTGCAATATTTTATTGTAACATCTATAATCCTTTCTTCTAGATGAATAACGAAGAAGGATACCTTCATAAGCTCTGGAGTCAAATTTTCCCAAATCCTCATCATCTCTCTTTATGTAGCACTTGCTTATGAAAACTTTGAATTATTTAACTGTTGTTGGTCTACCCTTCCATAATTCATAAGGTGTTTTGTTGTTGTTCACTCTAGTTTTCCCTTTATTCAGAATGTAGACTATAGTGTTGACTACTTCTCTCCAAAACTTGTATGATAACTTAGCTTCATTCAATATTTTTCTATCCTTCTCTTGTATGGTTCGATTCTTCATTTCTACCACTCCATTATGTTGTGGATTTCTTGCACTGAAATATGTCTCTTTATTCCATGAAGCTCACAAAAAATTTCAAATTCATTTGAGATAAAATCACCTCTATTTGATCTTAAACATTTGATTTTCAAATCAATTTCATTTTCAACCAAGTATTTGAATGTTTTAAACTTATCAAATTCTTTGGATTTATGTTTGAGGAACACAACCCATGTCATTCTTCAGTAATCATCAATGAGCAACATGAAGTAATTTTCACCTTGTAAACTTTGTGTTTTTGTTGGCCCACAAATATCTGTATGTACAAGTTCCAATGGATTTGATGTTGAGTATTCCTTTGACTTGAAGCTTGTTCTTGTATTCTTCCCATGATGACATTGCTTGCAAATAGCGTTGGAATATTTTGTGATCTTTGGCATGTCTCTCATTATTTTTTTAGTGTTGATTTTCACTAGATTATCAAAATTCATATGGCCCATTCTTCTATACCATAACCAAATTTCATCTATTTGTCCCATATAGAATTTTTGTCCTTTGATTTCATTGAGAATATATACATTATTTAAGGTTCTATTTTCATTTTCCACTAATATTTCAGAGCATGCCCTTATCTCACATCCTTGAGAATGAAATGTGAGAATGTGTCCTTTATCACACATTTGACTAACAGTAAGAAGATTATGTTTCAAACCTTCAACATACAAAAAATTATATGTTTTAGTATTTCCATTATCAATACTAAGAGTACCTTTTCCAGCTATTCTTGTGGTAGTATTATTTCCAAATGTTACATTGCCTTCATTTACTTCCTTCAAAGTGAGAAATTTGGTCTGGTCCCTTGTCATGTGGCTTGAGCATCCACTGCCATGTACCATTGATTTCCTTTATTTTTTGCATGAAGTGCAGTTTCTACAAGCATAGGTTTCTCCTTCTTCTACTCTTCTTTCTCCTGCTTCTTTTTCCAAACTTTTGTGGATTCTTTCTTTTGTTTGGCAATGGTACCTTTTTCCTTGTTTTGTCTAGGAGATTATACAATGCCACTTCTACAAAAATGTGCTATGTGCTCATAATTGTTTCTCTTATAACATAGAACATTGTAATCAAATAAAGGGGCAAATGAATTATAGTTTCTATTTGAGAACCCATAAGTACTTATGTATTTGTTCTACACATAATTATTACATGCTCTACAATATATTGCTTTATGGCCAAAGTGATTGCAAGAAAAATAATAATCAAAGAAAGAGTTTTAGTACCAAGTCGTGTGAGTCCACCTTGATGGAAACGATCGTATAAATTCATCCTTGTTGTCCTTATGAGGAAAGTTAGGTTTTTGTGGGACATCATTTTCTTTCTTATTGTTGCCTTCACTTTTGATGGAAATTTTGAGAACATCAACATAGATTTTAGGTTTTTATTCATTCACCTTCTTTGGTGGCTTTGTAGCCTTAGAGTTTTAATTTTCTTTAGGAGTCTTATGATTCTTATCATAGCCAAGACCAATATTAATGAATGATGACCTTTGGCAATTGATGATATCATCTAATATTTCGACACTCTTTTCAAACTTCAAACTTATATTCAACTGAGCAATTGTTTTTTCTAGTTCCTTTCTGAAGGAAACAATTTCATATTCCATCTTCTTGCAATTTTCTTTCTTTTCCTTGAGCTAGATTCTCACTACCCCTTCCATCCTTCTTGCCTCTTCTATTTGAACCTTTAAGATCATGATAGTCTTTTATGCTTCTTCAAGGCTTTGTGACATTTTGGATTTTGAATCATGATCCTCTTCTTCATATTTTTGCAGCTGCTCCTTTTGTTTCAAATCATTTTTCTTAATCTTATTGATTTCATACAAGGCACAACTGAGTTCTTATTCAAGATCCACTTTCCCATCTGTTTTGGAATTTTCTTCCTCTTCTGGATCCATCTTTTCTTTCCCTTTGTCTTCATCAATTTTTTTCTATGGCCATGAAGAGAGTTTCTTCTCTTTCACTATCGAAGATACTTTCATCACTCTCTTCAGATGAGCTACTTTCCTATTTGGAATAAAGAATTTTATTGTTCTTATGGAAGTTCTTCTTCTTTTCATGCTTACCATTTTTGTGGTGATGAGGTTTGTTGTCTTTCTTAATGTTATGATCTTCTTCTTCATCACTACTTTCATTTTTTGCATATGGACACTTAGCAACAAAATGTCATTCTTTTCCACAATTAAAGCATTTAAAAGGAAACTTAACTTTTATATTTTCTGGATCGTTTCTTGAGTTTCCTCACAAAATAGGCTTCATTTACATCTGATTCATTATCGGAGCTATTTATTGATTAATTTTCTTTTATATTTTTCTTCTTTGAGGCTTTGAAGGTTGATTATCTCTTTGTTAGATTTTCTTTCTTTGTCCTCATTTCATACGTCATGAGGATCCCATGCAATTCATCTATTATAAATGAATCAAGATCCTTCATTTCTTCAATGACATAAACTTTGGCATCAAATATTAAGAGGAGTGACCTTAACATATTTTTTACAATCATCAGTTCTTGAACCTTTTCACCAAGTATTTTGATGGTGTTGACAATTTCATCCACATGGAGGAGGTATGATAAAACATTTTCTTCGTCTTTCATTTTCAGACTCTCAAACTGTCTTCTATGAGTTTGGATATTTTCCTTCTTGACCTTTTCATCACCTTCATAGATATTTTGAATCTTGTCCCAAATTTAGTTTTCCAATTCACAATGCATTACCTTGACAAACTCAGATTTTGAAAGACTGCATAAGACGTCATTCATGGCTTTTGCATTATTTTCACTAGGCTTCTTCCTAGCCATATCTTTTGGTGGAGTTTTTGGGGCTATATAACCAGTCACAAATGATTTCCAAATATCAAAACCAAGAGCCATTAGATATGTTCACATCCTTATGCCCAAAAATTCATAGTTTGTTACATCAAACAATGGAGCTCTGTTTGTGGAGAAACCTTCCCGACTAGCCATCTGTGGTCTTGAGATCTACCTTCTAGCAGTTAAACTGTTTCTGAAGGAACTCACTCTAGTTACAATTTTTGAGAAAAAATTTATATTGAGAGGGAGGTGAATCAATATAATAAAATATTTTTCTTATTTAAATTCAATCACTGCAACAAAAAAATCACACTAAAGATATATCAACTATAGAACATGAAACACAATATTTACGTGGAAACCCTTTCATGAGAAAACCACAAAAAATTATCTTTATAACCTTTCATAGGCACCAACCTACTTTTACATATCTTTGTAGGAACCAACCTAATGGAGACACCAATCCCACCTCTAAGGACCAACTTAGAAAGAGACACCATCCTCTTCCTTTGAGTAGCACCAACCCTCAATTACAATTCTCATTTTCAAATAATCATTTGTATTTCCTTCGTCATTCTGATCGCACCTTCTTCGCATATATATTATTATTTTCACAAATCTCTTTTTCTCATAATGGTATTCAATATCCACTCATGTATATATCCTGTTCAAATGCTATTCTTTATATAGAAGTATATTACATTTTCTCTCACAAACGTTTACCTCTAATGTGTGTTCCTCTTATACCCCTTTGTGCCTCTTTATGGAGAGTGGTGATGATTCGAAGAGACACATAGATTGTTAATTAAATAATTAATTTCCTTTTTTATTCTCCCAAAGAAGATCCCATGGAACCCGTGGTATTTTTCCATGGCATTTATTTTTCCTTTACTTTGGTAAAAAAAAATTGGTAAATCTTTATTTGGTAAATATTTCTTTACCAAATTATTTGTATGTAAATATATTTACAAAAAATTTCAATGACAATATAACTATTATATATCTTCTTTGGCATCAATTATAATATGTTCAACACATCTTTCATCATCAATCCTTGAAGTAGACCAGGTCATTGAATTTTCCATCAAGTCCTCCTAGTGTTCCAACCCCCCACATAAGGATTGTTCTTCCATCTCAACGAGGATTGGTATCATACCCCATTTCACCATCACCATATTTATCCACAAAATTATCTCCTCAACCAATTTTCCACACAATCCCTTCTTTAAAAATTCTAGCAACTTAGTTAAATATTGTTGGAATTCCGGTGCAAACTTCAAAGAATAACTTTCTATGGATCCTTTAAACCAAAAAAAAACTGCTTGGATAAAATCATGATCATTAATTTGGACATTTAACAAATTTTTGTTTGTCCACTCAATCCTTGACTGTGAAATCAAATGATGACATCGCTACAAAAGTTTTTCTGGCAATTCATGCAAATTTACTTGAAACATGGCCTACAAAATATCATGTAAACTCTCAAACTAGTGCTTATCCTTAAATATTAGGACATATTCCCCTACATTTTCACCGTTTTAACATGTAAACTCATGTATCTTCAGTTCCAACCAATATTGAAGCTCAACCATCATTGACATCCACTACATCTCCATTTCTCTACATTTGTTAAGGTCATGGAAAAAAAACCATCTTGTTGGCTTTATGATAGACCTAGGATCCATAGAATGTGTCTAACAGTGGACCAAAGTAATCTAATATGTCGACATAATCAACCTTCCAAAGGAATGATATCTCCCATAAGGTATGTTTGATGGTTTGTAATCATTTATGTGTCAAGTGTTGAAGATTAATGGAGGTGAAAAATCCATTAGTTATGTTGGAACATCAAGCATTAATGGTTCATCAAAAATATCCTAGGTTCAATCGGTCAAGAGGTAAACCTACATCTGGATATAGTCGGTTGAGCGATCGATCAACACACTACATTAGTCGATCGAGTATTCGACATGCCTACCGGTCAAACAATCAACTAATAGTCGAAGATAGTCAGGCAGTGGATCAATCAACCCAAAAATAGACTATGATTTGGACGCGTAGGCCGTCGGGTATAACATCCTTGTCGAGCCAACTCAATAACATCCTTGTGGACAAGATCTTCCATATTATGTGGAAGTTGGTTAGATATTGAGGCTATAAATAACAAACCCATTGGGTCGTTATCATTATGACGATCAAGCGATCGAGTTTATATCATATGGAGATATCAAGGTGAAATATGCATTGTGACATTATTATCACAGTGCACTCTACATAAGTGTTGTAACGGTGTCTTTAGACACCACCCTTTGTCTTCAAAAAAATTTGTTCCTCTTTGATTATCTGCAGTAATGTGTTTTTTGTTTCATGTCATGTTCCAACCTATTCCCCAACATGGTATTAGATATTATGGTTTAAAATATTGACCTGTTATTTGAAAACCTTGTTGAGTCAAATATATTGTGTGATTGACTTTGGGTTGGTGTTTTGTTGATTGGAACTTATTGAAAAAAAACATTTTTTGTTTAAATATTCAAGATGGCTTTGAATATTGATATTTTTGTTTTTAAAAAATCAAATTATGCAATATGGGAACTAGATATGGAAACCCTACTGAAGAGAAAATGGCAGTGACGACATATGAAGATTATGATTCTAGATCCAACATACGATCAGGAAAAAAAATTTGTTGATGGAAAGAAGGATGAGGTTGTAGGGGTCATTATGAGCTACATATCACGGGAGATTATATTTCACCTTAGTGGAATTGACTACCCTCATCAAATTTGGAAAAAGATGAAGTCATTGTTCAACCGACTCAATGACAACCATTTCATGTAGTTGGAGAAAGAGATGATTGTTACACATCAAAATTACTCATTTCAATGATGAACTATTGTCGTCATTACAAGTGTTTCATTTTGTCCACAAGTGTCGCAAGTGTCACAGACATCATACAGTCATCTTGTCTATGTTGTGTCTCGAACGACATCACAAGGACAATTCAAAGACACCCTCAAAGACTAGTTTAAGAAGGAGAAATCATTTGATGAAGAGTACAAAGTTTTTACCATGAAAAAACCCACTTAAAAAAGAAATTTTGAAGGCCAACGCTCCCCTACCCACTATCAGGGAGTGCTGGTGCTCCCTACCCTTCTTTGGAGGAGCGTTATAGCACTCTGTGAAACCTTCTGGGGGAGCGCTAGGTTTTTTTTAAGGAAATTTTGGGCAGCGCTCCCCTACCCACTGTCAGGGAGTGCCAGCGCTCCCTACCCTTCTTTGGGGGAGCATTACAACACTCTGTGCCCCATTCCGAGGGAGCGCTAGGCTATTTGAGGAAATCTTGGGCTCTTGAAAAAAATCATGAAAACATCCCCCTCATCTCTGGAGTTGGTTGGATTCGAATTTGAGGTCAAGGTTGGATCTTAGGGAAGATACACAACTAATGGAGAAGGATCCTCAACCTATCCCAAGAATCTCTAAGGTGGTTGGCTCTCTCCAAGATTATATAAGGAGGCCTTCTCATGGTGAAAGAGATGGAGTTTGAGAGATACCTAATTTATGATATCATGAGAAGTGGTATTGGAGGACATTGAAGGAATCAAACTTATGATCTCATAAGGGAGATAATCAGTAAATCATATTCATTTTGATTGTAGATTATTTGAGCAAGGGGTTGGACAAGGAGAGATGGAAGAGGCTGCTGCAACTTCATCAAAGGCCTGTAAGTATTGCTATCTAGTTCTCATTAATACATGTGCTTGGCCTGTTTATTTCAAGTTTGTGTATGCCTACATGAACTTGTCTTTGATAGATATATCTAGTTTTGGATTAATCATGGTAGAATAGGAAGTTGTTTTGTCTTTGTTGTTATTGGATTGCAGAACTTGTTGAAGAGCTTGGGGATTAAGGCTCAACTAGGACTGGGCAAGGAAAACATCTACAAAAAGGTACATTCTTCTTACTTTTCTCTATTTGATTGACTTATCTAGGTTTAAAAGGATGTCAGTGACCAAAGTTAGCACCTTTCTATCTTGATCTTAGAGATTTAGGGTTCAAGAGGAAATCCACTTGTCTACAGGGGGATTTTCCTGTAACAATGATATCTCTCTATCCTCATTCCTTTGACATAATGGAGGACTATTTGGCACGTGCCAAATAACTCCAGTTAAAATTGGGTGAATGTGTAAAGAAAAATCAGAAGAAGGATGGATCACTCATCGAGATGGTCCTAATGAACTTGAGAACACCATTCGACGTGTTTGTGTTGAATTTCTACACCAATTGGAAAGCACACAAGGAAGATGGTAGGGATTACACCTTTGAATCTTTCTATGGTCTTTTGATTATTGATCAACATAGACTTGTTGAAGAAGGTAATATTGGTGGAAAACATTAGGCCCACTTACTCAAGGAAAAAAGAAAGATGGATCCCAGGGATAGATTATGGTATTATACCTCTACATAGAAACCTATATACCATGACTAGAAACCGCAGAGACAAAAATATTCCCCTCAAAGAATTTCAAAGAAGAAAACATGCCAATACCGTGGAAATACTGGACATGTGAAGAAAGTATTCTATAAGAAGAGAGATGAGCTAGAGGAGAAGGTTAAATGCCTTGAAGGAGACGTGTCTTTTGTACACCGACTTGTTGATAATTTCACCTTCCAAGTTGGGAATTCTCAGGCCTTGTTTTCTCATTCTACGTAGAAATAATGGGTATTCGAATTTGGGTGCACTCATTACATGGATACTGATGTCTCCTTGTTCATGTGGTTTAATCAAGCTAAGGAGAGGAAAATATATGTTGCTGATGATTTTTCTGTAGATGTTGTTGGTCATGGTGATGTTTCTTGTCGACATGGAAATATTTTTTACGTCTATCATGTGCCAAACCTTAGTGCCAATATTTTGTTTTTTTCTCATCTAACATAGATAGGTAATATTATGTAATTTTGGCTAGATCATTTCTATGTTCATGATTTAAACAAAGGAAATTCGATTATCATTGGTGGGCTTCTCAACCTGACATACAATTTGTACAAATTTTGTGACACAACTCGACTTGACACCAAACCAAATTCTCTTGTTTCTCACACTGATGAGAGAAGTAAAATTTGGCATGAACAACTCAGACACCTGAATTTTTGAAGTTTGTAGGAACTGGAAACTTAGAACATGGTTGTTGGTTTACCGAAGGTGTTTCCCCATGAAGGATTCTATAAGGGTTGTGTACTTGGGAAGAATCATCAAGCACCATTCAACTCTGGAAAAGCGTGGAAAGCACATAACTTCTTGGATTTGGTTCACAGTGATGTATGCTACATCAATATACCTTCAGTGGTAGGTGCAAGTTATATTTTAACTTTAATTGATGAGTTATCTTGTTTCACATGGGTCTTTTTCCTAAAGAATAATAACCTTGTCTTTGAAAAGTTCAAGAAGTTTTGGGACTTTGCTAAAAATAAATGTGGTCGACCCATCAAATGCTTGAGATCAGATAATGGTGTCGAGTATGTCAATTGACATTTTTAAGAATACCTTATTCGATATGGTATTGAATGTCAACGGTTGGTTCCTCACACACCTCAACATAATGGAATCGCAAAATTAAAGAATCAAATGTCAATAAAAATGGCTAGATGTATTTTGCAGGATAAAGATATGCCTCCTTTCTTCTAGGCTGAAGTGGTGTATTATGAAAATTATTTGCTCAATCACATATTGACTCGAGTCATTCCTTCCATGATTCAAGTTGAACGATGGTGTGGGAATAATCCTTCAGTTGGCCACCTCCATGTGTTTGTACATTTTCATGGGATCACATTTTCGATAATTGCAGAAAGAAGTTGGATGAAAATATTCATGCTTGCATCATGATGAGATACTCTAAAGAGTCAAAATCCCATCAATTGTTTGATCATGTCAAACGACAAATCATTATCATATGAAATGTATGGTTTGATGAGAAGTATTCTGGAATTAAGTTGTTGAATGCCTCCTTTGGATTGTTGCAGTACGATCCCTTTGATGTCATCTCTGACAATGGTTCTCCTATTCTATATTTTAATCCTTCGATTGGAAAATCAAACATTGTCCCTGTTTTGACTAGACCAATGACCTCTGATTCGACTGTTTATTCATCCTCTGTTTTGACTGGTTCACCAAGTGAATGCCCTGAATTCTAATCGACCCACTATAGTGAACCACAATACACTTATTTCTTTTCTACCCAGATGGGATGTCAAGACAATTGAATTTTCTAGAGCTGATGTCGAGGATATTTCCTCCAGACGACAAACTTGAAGTCAAAAGAAACATGCCAACGTTGTCTTTATGACTCATGTACTCAAAACTTTTGATCATATTACCTACTCAGATGCTAAAGGATTACCTGAATGGGAGAAAAATATGAAAACAAAAATTGATTCTTTGTCAAAGAATCACACTTGGGACTTAGTTCCCTGACCACAAGGAAATAACATTGTGAAGTTTCGATGGGTCTACTAGACCAAATTTACCTCTGAAGGTGTTTTTGAGTGATATAAATAAATCCTAGTTTTGAAGGGATTTTCTCAACAAGAAGGCATCAAATACAATGAAACCTTTGCCCCAGTCACAAAGATGAACTCTGTTCGATTGATTCTTTCCCTTGCTACTTGTTTTGGATTGAAAATACATCATATGGATGTGAAGAGTTTTTATTGGATAAATCTGTAAGTGCGGACACAAACCGATCTCCCTAGATCCACCTGGATCTAGAACAAAGCAAGACAGAATAATACTCTTTCCCTAGATTTCGACTATCGAATGAACTAGGAGGCAAGAACAAGTTACATACCTTATAATCGCTTCCTATGGTCTTTGTTGCTCCTGCTTCTCTCCAGTGCTCTTGTGTAGTCAAGACCAAGACAACACAAACCAACCAAAGTGAAGAAAGCACAATCTATTCAATAGTCAATCTATGTATATGATCAAGGAGTTATACAATAAAGTGGAAATAGCTTTATGGGAAAGAGACATATTACTGTATCATATTGATGGAAAGTAAAGATTACAACCTGAGCCTTAATGTTGCAAAATTCCTTTCGATGGCCCTTGACTTTGACACACACACTTGCTCACTTGCATGAATAAGATCAACCACCTTTGATAAACTTGCTGGAGTTCTTAGCTGTTGTAGCATCAGTCCTTCACACAATCCTTTTCACTAATTCTCCAATAAATCTCTTGCTTGTTTTCTTCTAACATTTTCCATGAGAATTCCCTCAATATATAGGAGAGAATGGATTAGTTACTTGGATAAGAATGATCCCAAAATATCAGGGAATCCAGTACTTAGATAACCATTCGAATGCCATCTCA
>JZKD02S0314609.1:90374-101424 GCA_000966675.3 Picea glauca
GCGAACATTCCTCAAAAATGTGATTTATGGAAAGAGATGAAGGTAACTTTTCTCAGGAGAAAGTTCCAATGAAGAGCCTGAGTACACCATCATCAATACATCATCATGACGACCACATACATGGGTAATAAAATCCCCCCCAAAGTATGAGGTTGGAACCAATGACAGTCTATAGACTTTGTAAGCTGCATGTGTGTGTCGAGAACCAGGAGCACATCTAATTGGAAACCTGCGAACAACCAAGCATCTGCATAATATCATATTTACCAATTCTGAGGTAGGCATTCCCATACTCAGATCACAGACTGATGACATTAAAGACATGGGTCATGGCCACCAATCATACACTGTGGATCCATGCCGTCAAAATATAGCATAGACACTGGAATATACTATGGATCTATGCGAGAAATTGCAAATCAAGACGACATAGCCACGAAACATACACAGTGGATCTATGTGTCACAAATTATACATACTCCATCGCAACCTGGATCACAAGGATGATAACCAGGGTATTCAAATTCGTCACCCAAAGTACGAATCTAACCATGTGATTACATATGTTGAAGTCGAACATGGCAGAAACCACTTGATTACCGATCATTGATGTAACCGTTAACAAGTACGAGGGAAATCACCATTGATGTTAATGACTCCAAAGGTACCATGGTACAATCCATCGAGTGTGAATAGATGAGTTGATGTTGAACATCTGATGGAATCTTTCGATCAGGGGTCAATGATGTAAACCCACTGTCGAAAGTGAGGAAACCTGCCATTGAGGCATGCAAGTTCCAAGGTACCAAATAATTTCTAAGTCTTTATTCTGGATAATGAGATGAAGTCGACGGAACAAAACTCATCATAGGAGGGCCTTGATGTATCCCCCATCAATGACACGAAATGAGTAACAGATTTTGAAGGTGAAACAAAGTATGATGTGAATTGGACTTGACACAGGGAAGGTCGACACAGAGAGAATGGATAACTGCAGATGGCCGAATCAATATAGGTTTTAGATGGACTTCTCTTGAACATATGAACGACACGACCAATGATTTGGCAGAATTGACTCAAATATGACACAGGGAATGAACTTGTAGAAAATCGAATGAGAGACAAATGGATTTCCCAAACCGGCTTCAAATGATGAATAGGGGGTGTCATGTTCAAGAGCGACACTTACTGCCAATAAATACGAAGATGAAACATATCCCTTTCCCAAATTTCCCCCCACCATTTCTGGCAAGTACCTCTTTATTTTTACGCAAGCTTGAGGAGGATAACATATGCTTGTTAATATAAGCTCATCCTTCGGACAAGTCCCTCGGAGTATATTTAACGAAACCTAAGAAGGAGTGGTTCAGTCCCATCACGGGTCTGTCAATTTTTGTTTAACGAGTCCAGAGATAGAAAACTCGAAGGTTTTTCAAGATTATAGAGTTTGGAAAAACACTTAAAAGAGAACTCTCTCAGTTCCTTTTTCGTAAGATAGTCTGGATAAGACCGAAAAATAGATAAATTATCGCTCACCAGATGCGTACTTCAAATACTTCAGCGAGCGTGAAAATAGCAAGGTCGCTCGACGATCTTTTCATGTTTAGAGAGTCTGAAAAGAGCTCAAAGAAGAATCCAGGGGGGTTCCTTTTTCGTATAACCTTGTTGAGCCCGAAAAAGTGATAAAACTTTGCTCAATCATGTTCTCATGTATTTACGAGTGCAAGAACGAACAAAAACGACGCTTGAGGTTTTATGTAAAAAACCCTAAAAAACAATAAAAAACACACGATAACCAAGAAAAACATGTCCATATCCCTGTATTGAATCGTCAAAATCATCACGCCTGCACAAGTTACACTCAACATGACATTAGGGATTAGGGTTTAGTTGATAAATAATTATAAAAACCCAAAATGATATAGTAAAAGTAAATAAAACGAGTAAAAACTCTTTTTTACCACACCATTTTACATTTCCACTATTGAGCTCCAAAAAACCCCTCTTTTACCCTCCGAGTTCAACGTTAGATTGCGGGAGCTACGAGAGACCATTCAGCGAGCTGTCTATGACATTAAGGTAGGCTCTTCATCCTTAACATTTTCATGGTTTCATTTTGTCATTTCATTGGTTAAATTTCCATTTTTAAGATGTTTTTCTAGGCCCTATATGCGTGCTGTCATTCTCACAGGAAGCCCATACAGGGCCTACAAGAATGATGAATTCTTGTAGGTGAGCCTTAAGCCACCTGTGAGGTTCTCGCACTGTGCAAATGGGGCACCTGCGAGAACCGCAATGCCCAATTTTTTTAATTTTTTTTAGCCAAATGAAAAAGATCTAAAGCATGAAAAAGTTATTAATCCTCCTTTTATGTTCCTTGTGCAGATAATTGGCCAAAAACATGGTGGTCGAGTGGCGTGAAAGGGAACATGAAGAGGATAATGTAATGGCCGAGAATAATCCTCCTACCATAGCTGCATTGAGATATTGTGGGCTCTTGAAATACTTTCGCATCCCGGGCATGAGGGCCCAAGTCAGACTACTAGAGTACCTGGTCCGTATGTGGGACCCAGATCAGCAGGTTTTTCATGTGGGAGCTCACACATTGTCCATAGACATCGAGGACATATAATTTTTGACAGGATTGTCTCAACGTGGATACTATGTTAGCCTGACCGTTAGTAGAGGTGGTGGGCTAAAGATGAGTGAGTACTGCAATCAATACTGTGTTCCTGAGGCTGAGAGGTAGAAAGGAAAAGTGGCTATCTGGGGGGTACGAGACTTGACCCTCCGTACTATAGCTCGGATGGCGGGGAGTTATTCTCCTCATATGGCATTACAGAGCTACTTCCAGTACGCCATCGAGTGTACTAAGCCTCGAGTATTCAACTGGGCATATGTTGTGCTTCGTAGTATCAAAAAAAAATTAACTAAATGTAGACGTGGTAACCTGAAGCAATTCGGGTATGGATCTTTGTTGGTGTCCTTATTCCTTGAGAGGGTCCCCGTATTTAGACTACAGGTTGAGTGGAACATACTGGGTCCCAGGGATCCAAGGATGTTGAGATGGTGTCGGCTCATGGCCCGGCACGTAGCAGGACCGATTGTCAAGTACGACGATATCTTCTTTGTCTGGCTTCAAACCTAGATGTTGATGGTCGATGACTACGTTTATACTGGATTGGATTTCCGAGGAGATCTAGATTTAGCACTACTAGAGGATACTCAGTGGGGTGACCTTGGTAAGAAGTACACACATTTTCTCTTTTTAAATGTTTTTGAATTTTTATCATATTCAAATGTTTTTGTTTTTATATATTCATCCAAAGATTAATACAAAATCATTTGTTGATAACACAGATGTTGGACCGTATAGACCTCCTGGAACTTCTCCTATCCAGCGATGAGGAGAGGTAGCAACGACAACACCACAATATGCTGAAGATTATCAGGTGGTGGAATAGAATTTAGAGGGTCTGACAACAAACATTCCAGATATGACTCTGGAAGAGGTTCCACGACGCGATCAACGTCACACTGTAGGGGTATTAGTAGCTATGAGTCGACTGCTTCATAGAGTTGCTAGGGAAGTCGTGTGTTATCATGAACATCATCCATGACATCAGTTTGTAGAAGCTATAATCTTCCATTTTTGACATTTTGGTCTTCGGACAAACTTTTTGTAAAGACTCTGTTGATCTTTATATATACAGATGGTTTCTACCGGTTTATATTGTGTGAATTTCAAATGTGTTTGATTTATAAATGATTCAAATGTCTGTTCAATACATAATTAGCCAATGCATCTGTTAATGTATTAAGACATCTAGGAATATGTTGATATTCAATGTGATCAAAATAACGTTCCAAGAGGTGAATTCACAAATACACTCGTAACAAAGTAGGACTTCGAATAGAGTAGATATTACTTAACTGTAGTACTACAAGTTGCGAGTCAAGACGCACAACCAAATGACGAATTCCAAGCGAGATAGCATCAACCAATAATTCAATAATGACGCTATACTCTGCAATGTTGTCGATCGCACGGCCGAGGCACACACCTCGTAAAAATACAAGTTCATTTATTGGGGCATAGATTTCCCATGCAGCGGGATCTAGGTTCCAAGTACTATGACTAGCACCATCAGTGAAGCCAATATAAGGTAGCAAAAAATCCGACATCTGGAAATCAAACACCACGTCACATAAGGGCAAAGACCAGATAACGACAAAAGAAAACTATAGTAACACACATAAAGTATGATGCATTAAAATACAGGTACTTGTGCACAAATGATTTATGCATAGTACTTCTTCAAGTACAACCCATTCCTAGGTTCACTCAAAGGGATACCATCATAATCAACCAGCTCATATGCTCCTTTTTCCAAAACTTGATGAAAAATATAAGGACCTCGCCACATTGGTTCAAATTTTCCATCTCCTAACACATCTCGATCCTGTTCATAGAGAAGAATAAGATCACCTTCGGAGAAAACACGAGGCTTGACATGCTTGTCATATTATGCCTTGACACGTTTTTTCTAGGCTTCTATTACTAGAGTGGCGTCACGTCGAGTTTCGTCTAATCGCATTAGATACAATAGACGCTCTTCTTAAGTAGAAGTGTTGGGTAAGAGTTCGACAACTAGCTTCAGAGAGGGTATCCCACATTCTATAGGAATAATGGCTTCCACGCCATAGACTAATCGAAAAGGCGTAAACCCAGTAGTGGATTTGACAGATGTCCGATATGCCCACAATGTTGAAAACAACATTGTGTGCCAACTTGTGTTATGAATTCCTATCATCCGTCGAAGCATAGTTATAAGAACTTTGTTGATTGATTCGACTTGACCATTAGCTTGTGGATAATAAGGCGTTGAGTTATCATGACGAAGACCCAAATTTTTCGTAAGTTCCGACATTATAAAATTCCTAAAGTGACTACCGTGATCAGTTATGATAGCTTGGGGAACACCAAAATGAGCTATGACGTGATTAAAAAGAAACAACGTTGCGGTCTTTCCAGTATTATCAAATTTCGGCATCGCCTCGGCCCATTTTGTAAAGTATTCAACAACGACAATGATGCAACCATGCCCCCCGTCCGAGTGAGGGTGACATGTCATGAAATCGATGCCCCAGTTTGCAAAAGGACCAACTGAGACCACAGGGTGAAGAGGAGCAAGATGTGACCGAATTTTATGATTGTAGGTATGGCAGGCATGGCATTTCTGAATGGCAGTAATGTAGTCGTTGAACAAGGAAGGCCAAAAATACCCTCCGCGTAAGATCTTCTGGGCAGTAACATACCCAGACATATGACCACCACATGCTCTAGAATGGCAGTCATTCAGAGCTTTCTCAGCTTCATCAAACGTCAGACAACGTCAAAAAACAGAGTCAATTCACCGACGGTAAAGAGTATCCCCGAGGATAATGTATTGATGAGCTTGATAGCGTATGCGACGTCATTCAGAACTAGACAAAGAAGGTTGGAAAGTCTGGGTTTGGAGATATATAATGATATACCCATACCAAATATCGTCAGTGCTAATAAGGAAAAGAGATTCATCGGGTAATGAATCTACTGCTACATTTTCCGTGGTAGAGTGAGGAAAATCAGATATCAACTCAGCAAAAACTAAGGATTTCTTAGACGTGGCTCGATCAAATTCCAAGTCAAACTCCTGGAGTATAACAATCCATTTGGAGTATTTTCCCCCTAGAAATTGACGTGTCAAAATGTGTTGCATAGGGTTGCAATGGGAAATCACCGTAGTTTTCCTTGAGAGGATATAATGCCAGAAGCGTTGGACGGCTTGAACGGCAGCCAAGGCCAGTTTTTCAACATGTTGATATTTGATTTCAGTGGATGTGAGACTTCGACTCAAGTAATAAATAACATGTTCATCGTGCGCATCATCCTCTTGGACTAGAACCATGCCAATAGTATACTCCGAGGCAACAAGATAAAGAAAATAATCACGACTATAATCGGGAGGAAAGAGAAGTGGAGCTTGCGTGAGGGACAACTTCAAAGCTTTAAAAGCATTGTTGGCAATGGTATCCCAAACGAACTCGGAATCTTTCTTTAATAGCCGTGTAAAACCACGAGTTATCTCGACGTAATTAGGGATGAAACGACGAAGAAAGTTTTCTTTCCCCTGCAAACTTTGAAACTGGCGCAATGTAGAAGGACGAGGGAGATTAAGCATCGCCTCAACCTTAATAGGATCCACCCTGATCCCTTGACGCGAAACGATAAAACCTAGAAGACAGCTAGATTCTACGCAAAAAACACACTTATGAGGATTTAAACGTATACGATAGAACCGACAACGAACGAAAATGGCTCGAAGATGAGTGGGGTGATCAACGCGGCGCAAAGAATGAGTTGGTAAATCGTCCAAATAGGGTTGAATGATATGCTTTATATCATGAAAATCATAAGACATAGCACATTGAAACGTTGCGCCAACGTTCTTAAGACTAAAGGGAAGTTTCCTATAGGAAAAAGTACCCCAAGGACAAATCAAAGAAGTCTTATGTTGGTCCTCAGGAGCTATGTTAATTTGATTATAGCCGGAGAAACCATCCATGAGAGAGAAGATTTCACTTCCGGCATAGTCATCGACAATCTGGTCGACGAAAGGGGTTGGAAAGTTGTCTTTTGGACAGGATTTGTTAATATCCCTATAATCAACACATACATGAATATTGCCTCCTTTATTGTCAATCGGGACAGGGTTGGAAACCCATTCTGTCAGAGCCACTAGATAAATAAAGCCGACTTTTAGAAGTTTTTCAACTTCGAGCTTGATAGCCGCCACTTTACGTGGGTGGACTGGATGAAGGCATTGTCGGACAGGTTTAGCTCCAGGGTATTTCTTTATCTCATGTACAACAATTGCAGGTACCTGGCATTTCTTCGTAGATCTAGGCGAATATGTCACGAAATTCTTTAAATAGGGATGTATAAGTGACTATTTCATCGTGGGAACACGAAGCTCCAAGATGAACATTTTCTACAATCCCAGGTTTAATGGATATGTCAATGGGAATCGTGGGTGAGATATTACTGAGGTTCCCTTCAGCAAACACATCATGTGTGGACCCGGGAACGGTCTAAATGACAACAACGGTCGACGGAGTCGAAATCCGTTGGTAGTTCTCAAGAGTGTGTTGTTCCAGAAAGAGTATGGAACGATGATGCCCATCGTCCCAAGGGGTATCTTCCATGACCGACATGATCATCTCGTCAGTGGAAAAAATAACACGAAAAGGATCGGGAGACAACTCATCAAGAGAGGGGGTAGAAGGTGTTGCCGATTGAATTGCCTGATAAGCAGACTCAACTGAACTTAATGGCATGACGTCGCTGAAATGAGTATGATCTCCAGGGTCAGGGACTATCCAAGGGTCGAAAGACACGGGAAGTTCGTGAGGCACGGTGGAGATCATGTTGATAGAAGAAACTGACGGGTGTGGAACATCGGGTGGTGGAATGGGAAAAGTACCCATTAACGAGGAGTCCTTTAAAAGGCCTACACCGACGTTCTCATAACCTGGTGGGGTTTTAGCAATAAATGGCACATTACCAGTACGGGTATCAGAATTGAAGAAGGCAAGTTGATCAACAGTAACGACCTTTCCTTGATGAGGGAAACGTATGACATGGAAAAGAGTTGACACAACGGTGCGCATGGAAACAATCCAACTATGGCCAAGTAAAAGATTATAATCAAGGGTAGAATCAAAGACTTCCACTTCAACTTGAACTGTCTTACCTTCTAGTGTGATAGGAAACAAAGGAAGAACATTGTACGGCTTAAAACCAGAGCCATTGAAGGCTTTAAGAGTGTTTTTTGATTCATTCAAGGGAGGAGGGCCAATGGCTTTCCAACAAGAAAAAGACATTACACACGTTGAGGCACCCTCATCGATAACAGTTCGACAAATGTTCTTGTCAGAGACAACAACTTGTATCTGGAACGCAAGTTGCGGGGGTAACCGTGGAATGTGATCATCCAAGTCAAAGACTATTAAATTCGTATCTGTTGGGTCAATTCCACCTATAGTTTTCAACAGTGCCTTCCGTTGTGCAGGACAAGACTGAATGACTTCAAGGGCTGACATCGTTGAAGGTGCCTGGGCCAGATCCTCAACAATGTTGTAGTTCTAGGCCGCACGAGCATGAGGATTGAAAGTCGATTTCCTAACAACACCTTTTGGGGGTGGTCGCAGAACTGTATCAAGGCTCGGTCGTTCGAGATGAAGAGGACCGTTTGTAGGTGGAGTCGGTGGAGAGGGTTGTACCAAAGAAGGAGGTAAATCGTCAACCTTCTCCTTATATAGAGTATAATCTTTGGCTCTAGTCATGAGTGCAACGTTGTTTTTCTTAGAATCACCAGTACACATCAAAACATATGATGTCGTAGAAGTAGATGGTTGGTCATGGATGACCAACTGAGCCTTTTGTTGAGACGGGAAGGGTTGTGACAAGACTGTCGGCGTGGATGGTTTCGGGGTTCCCTGAAGGAACTTAGTGACCTCGGCACGTCGTGGACAATCCTTTGTGTAGTGATCATCACCATAGATAAGGCAAGGGTAACGGGGTTTGCGCTTATCCCGATCTTCAATAGGGGTATTTTTAGGTTGCTCTGTTTGATTATTATTTTTTCCCTCCTTATTCTTGCCTCTCCCTTTTTTCGATTTATTTTTACCGGTCGGGGTAGATTGAACGACGTTCACCTCAGAAGTTTTACCTGTGGAAGTGGCAGGAGACGGAGAATTTTGAACATTAGAAGAAGCAGACTTAGGGTTGGTGCTTGAAACAAAATGTGATTAGGCTTGGGAAGTACCAATCACACCGTCAGCTGCATGTGAGGTAGTTGGAGTAGTTGAAGTGCTGGAAGTACCAGGACGAGGTAACTCAGGTAATAAATCATAAAGTGTTCCCGTTTGTGAATAAATGAGATCAAGATATTGAGCACGACTTATAGCCTGCTCTTCCGTGACAACGCCACCCATGGCAATGTCCTTACCGATTTCATTTACAAAGGATTTTGTAAACCATTCTGCCAGTAAATGATCGGGGATTTCAAGTTTAATGACACGTCGTCTCCTTCGCCACTCATGGATATGATCCGATATATGAGTGCCTTTAGTCTATTTGAAGGAAGTCAAAATCTCAGTCCCAGTATCATAATGGATCGGTAACTGGTAATGCGTAAGGAAATCCATAGCTAGGGTGTTGAAATCAGAGAAGAAACCTCGTGGCAATTCAATATACCACTTCGCAGCAGAACCGGTAAGAGTTGTTGAAAAAGACGTAAATGAATAGAGTCATCCATCAATGAGTTGGGTGAACACCATAGGTGAAAAGTCATAACGTGATTGTTCGGGTCTTCTCCCACTTTGCCATCGAATTTAGGAATGTCCGATGGAAGCTTGGCTGGAATAGCAGGCCATTGGGGAGAGTGACGAATAGGATCATTTAGAATCCAAGACAAATCTGGCAAATCCAAAGTAGAAAGAAAAGGTAACTGTCGATTCACCTATGGATACTGGTGACTTTGGGGTGGAAGCCCTGTTGGAAAACCAGTAGGACTGTAAGCAGGCTGATTTGGTGGTGGTTGGAGAGGATAGTAGCTCAGGGGATTATAACCTTGAGCGGGGACATGAGTTTGAGCATTCGTACCCCAAATAGGATTTGGTATACCTGGATATGGTTGGCCGATAGTAGGGGCAGGCTGCTACCCCCTAGTCATTTGAGGAAGATTTTGTATCATCTGATTCCAATACTGGGCCAAAGCAGGAGGTATATTTTGTCCAAAAGGTGGGGTTGGTTTCCCTATCGTAGGTGGAGTTCCAACCGGATGTTGTGTCGCAAGCGAAGGTTTTGTAGTATTTGGAAGGTGTCCGATAAGAGGAAGTTGAATTGTACCACCTTGTCCACCAACGAGAATCTGCAAGTTGGGTGTAATGGAGGGGATAGTGCCACTAGGATTAGGATTACCAGAAGGAAATTGAGGGAGTGTTGGAATAAAACTGGGAATAGGATGCCCAGAAGGACCACCGGGAGTACCAGATGGGGTTTGCGGAGGTGTTGGAACAGAAGAATTCAACAAAGCATTCAACGCATGGTATCTGGGAGGTAGTGTTGGAGTAACATTGGGCATTCGATGGGTGTTTATAGGAGGAAGACCATTTGTAGTGAACCTGATTGGGACACTCGTAGTGTTCGCGAGATGGGCCATCTCAGTAGGGAGAATAAAGTGATAAATGGTATTCACCGGGATAGTCTCTGTCTCAGAAAACACCGGAGGGTTGATTTCAGAGACCACAATTGAACCAGGACTAAAAAGGGTCCGGCGGAAATCACCTACAGACCAAAAAGGATCTTGGCCCTCCACCCCAGGAAAAGGCCCAACGGCTGATCCAGAAGATGTAACAACTAGTTCTCCAGAAGAATTCAGTTGTTTAAAAGGGCGTTGAGAATCACTAGGAAGTCAGAAATCCGCTCAAGTATTTGTAATGAGAAAACGTTCAAGAGAGTCAGTGCATTCCACTTGAGGTGTAGTAACAACTTGGACTTCAGCCTGCGTCGGCGAGCCTCCAGGTGTGGTTGTGGGCAAGGGTTGTGAACCTTCCAGATGCTCTAGAGATAAACCTTGCATTCTACATGAATGACGTAGAGGAGCTATTGTAAACGAGTGACAAACTTCATGAAGAAAATCCTATGGTCAACTTCGAGAAACAAACAACATGCACTAGTAAACAAAATCTAGGAAGAAATCACCAGGCATACAAGACCTTCTAATTTCGAAGCCACTAGTTGGTGATGAAATCCAACGTCGCAACAACGAGACGAGAAGGGGAGGGGCTATGGTGGAAAATTTACATCGACGACCTGCTTAACAGACGTACACCTTGGTGCAAGCTCCCACACATAATCGTGGGTATACCCTCCAAGGAGCCCGAGTGAGTTTGGTCAACGTCAATTCCAGGTACCGTGAAGACTTTCCCCTTCACAGTCACC